>PVIC010001484.1:0-27763 GCA_004025085.1 Thryonomys swinderianus | reverse complement strand
GGCCCACATTGTGCTATTTTTGTAAATAAAGTTTTATTAAAACAGAGCCATACCCACTCATCTACCTATTGTCTGCAGCTGCTTTTGTGCTATGATGGCAGGGTTAAGAACTCATCTAAAAATATTGACTGTCTACCCTTCTATGTGACACCATTTGCCAAGCACTCTCCACTGTGGAGAAGCAAACAACGGGCACTGGCCAGGGTACTAAGGAAGGCCCTGGTCTTCTCATAACCAAAAACCCAGAGGATACCATCCAAAAGTTTCCATTGTTCCTCCCTCAAAGTGGCACAAATGGCTGAAAAGAACAGCAGAGTTGAGCAGAGCCTAAAGCTTAGAGTGCAGGATGCATTCGAGATGCTGAGACATTGGCAGGAGATCAAATATGGGCACTGTGTCCAGCGGGAATACGTGTCATGGCCAAAGGACACATTTGGTCCAGGCTTGGATGCCTGAGGACCAGAACATCCCACCTGTCTTTCATCCACCTCCAGCACTTGAGTTTCTACACCCAAACAATCCTCAACCTCAGGATCTCAGCTGCAAACCAGGGAGAAAGAAGTAAAATTTGGGGGTGACCAAAATCTGCAATGATGGCACACACACATCAGAGCAAGGGAGTCTCACTTGGAAATCAGTAGACGCTGAATATCCTGCCATGAGCAGAATATGAGTTTAAAGCACAAAATTGGGCTCTAGAAAACACTGAAGTTCCTCAACAGGAAAAAGAGGAAACTGACTTCGCCACTGCAGGAAACTGGAGCTCCATTTGCAGCAATTCCAGAGACCGCAACGGTCTAAGTCCACATGGTTCATGGCTCAAAGATTCCTTGATACTTATTTTTCTACCTACTTCTTTCTAGAACAAAACAATTTAATCTAGTCCAGATCTGAGGATTTTTCCCATCCTACCTTCAACCACACAGGAAGTCTGTATAGGTTTAGTTTTCACCAGTAGGTGGTGCTAACACAGATAGTGCAGCTACTCATTACCTGATGATGAATGAGCTCTACACTAATTGAAGCTCCTTTGGTTTCTCTTTCCTTTTGGCACTTTCCCTATGGTCTAATTGAACTTTGCTATTAAGCAGGCCCTGAGTGTTTTTACCTCGAGGCGAGCTCTCCCTCCCTGGAGTGGAATCATGGAAAGAACTACAGAACTAGGAAACCTAGGATGTGCATTTTGGCTGTCCTACTAATTAGAAGCACTGGCCAAGTCCCTAATCTCTCTGAGCCCCGGGATCTTCATTTTAAAAATAAAATTAGCTGGATTTGTTGAATCTTTGTCTTCCAGGTTTAAAAAACAATTCTTTAACCTTGTCTACAACTATGAGACAACACTTTTCACAGAGCATATTAATGCGTTGTAGGAAAAACTTACGATTCTAAGAAACAGGCTATTTGACACAGCTCCATGGGATATGTTAACTGGTGAAGATTTCCCGTAGGCCCATTTGGCAACGTGTAGCAATAATCCTAAAGATGTTCTTAGCCCTTGACCATCAGTTCCACATGTGGGATTAATCTCAAAGAAGTAATTACAGACATGTATAGATACAAAGCTAAGAGAACTTCAGTAACGCAGAGTGTTTTGGCGCCTTTGAAGGCTTAGTATATCTTTGCTAACTAGCCTTGATGTCATCTTTAGAACTACATTACGATACTTGTGTAAGGCAGCAAAGGAAACCATTGCTTAATCCTGTAAGGAAAGGAAGGAATGGAGCTGAGTACGCAATTTTCTTAGGTGTTAGCACAGTAGCCCTATGCAAAAGCCTGAGCCTATTTTATAGGTAGAAGTCTGAGGCACAAATTAACCCTCATGTCCAAAGCCACCCAATCCTGGCTCGTAAAAGAAGTGTGTCTTCTACTTTGTGGAAGCTTTATGCTTTGTCAGATGCCCCTTGGGTTTGGAGGAGGCGCTCCCCCAAGATGCAGGGGAGATGGGAATCCCCTTGCACTTTGATTCTGCCTGAGAATCACAGCTAGGCTCTTTGGAGCCTCCAAAAAGAAACTGTTTTTTCAAACTTCTGCCAATTCTTTGTGCTGCTAAAAATGGAAACCAAATTGGTCTATAGGGACCAAAGTTTTCCAGTCGGAAGAAGCACTTAATTGACTTATCTGTGCAGAAGGAAATTCCATTCCGGAAGGAGAAGGTCTAGACAAGGAAACCCTCAAGCTCTGAGTCTATCAAGTGAAAGGCTGGGAGCTACTGTGATGCTGATGGGTCAGAGCTTCCCCTGGGTGTGGACGCAGCAAACTGTTGGGGGCCTGCGTTCGTGGAGGAGGACACTGCCAGGAAGAACCCCATGGCGGCAGAGAGGGCACCAGGCAAAATGCTGAGAGCTTTGGGGATAGGTGGGGTGAGATACAGCCCAAGGACTGGTGGTGAGTGACCTCCTGGACCTTATCTCTCCCCCCGGTACTCAAGTGCCTTTAGACTTCCTGGTGGTGAGAGCCTTGTTACCACTGTCTTGGGGTGCAGGATGGAGTGAGCCTCCTTTGGGGTCAAAGACTCCATTTCGATGGAAAAGTGATAATATGCAAACCTCAAGGCTGCCTTCCCTCTGCAGTGGAGTCCTGGCCTTCCTGAAGTCTTTAGGGCTTGGAAGCTTTGTTTTATTTGCATGTTCTAAAAATGCGGGACCTCAGAAGGTTGAAAAAGACTCAGGGAGCAACGAGTTCCGTGTTGGCCTCAGGAGTAGCCTAGGGTAGGCGCAGGACAGCTGAAGCCATGCAACAGTGGGGTGCTTTCTGCTGTGGGTGGCCTCGCTGACCACAAACACTTGGCCTCTCTCAGCAGACTAGGTGATCACAGCATGAAGTCACCCTTACAATCAGGGAAAGACTTCTCTCTGGCTGACTAATCAGCTTGCCATTTTTATTGCATGATCAGTATCAAAAGACAGCAATTCTGAACTGTGTCAGCGCCCTGGGTGTGCTCTTGCATGACAGAACGGACAGCTATATTAGCAAGGAGAACAGGTGGAGGATTGCCAGTCTCACTTAGGAGATCAAGACAGCTCCGTCCTCAGGGGCACAGCTGCAGAAAGGCCAAGAAGACTCTGGAGAAAAGGCTGCTGGTCCCTTCCTTAGAGTCAGTGTGCTACTCTTACAAAACTCCCAAACACAAAGCCCTCTCTCCATATCTTGCTATTTGCCTTTTCCTTATTAATTTCAAAAGTACTTACTGTTCATTATCAGTCTGCTGTAATTTCTTTGAGCTGCCATGACAAATCACCATGAACTTGGTGGCTCGAACAGCAGCAAATGGTCGCTCGTGTTCTAGAAACCAGAACCCCGGAGTCAGGGTGTCAGCTGGAATCTGGCCGGAGGCTCCAGAGGGGACTTTTCTCACCTCTTCAGCTCCTGTTGGCTCCAGCTGTTCCTCAGCCCCCTGGGCTTGTGGCCACAGCATTCCTACCTCTGCCGCCATCTTCACATGGCCTTCTCTATTCACTGTCTGTCTCTGTCCTCTGTGTGTGTCACACAAGGACACTTGTCATTGGATTTAGCAAGAGGCCCTCGCTACCTTCTCGAGGCTGTCTGTGTGGCAGGGAACACGGTCCAAGTCCAGCTCACTGTGAGGCACCAGGTCTCTGGCCACAGAAGCACCTGCCCCTGATACACATAGCAGCACCTGGAGAGCCAGCAGCAGCCCTGCCTCCTGGCTATTCTGTTTATTTAATTTTATCACTCAGAAGAAAGAAGAAAGTCTGGAATACAGAGAAGAATCGGAGACATTTCCAAGGTCATCCCAGTCCATCTGTGCAGAAGGAAATGCCCTTCTGGAAGGAGAAGGTCTAGACGAGGAAACCCTCAAGCTCCGAGGCCACCACTGTGACACCGATGGTCAGAGCTTCCTCTGGGTGTGGACGCAGCAAGCTGTTGGGGGCCTGCGTCCGTGGAACCCTTCTTTGTCCTGTGCTCCCTCTCCAGACTAGTGTGACCCTTCATCTGATTCAGTACAGGATTATCTAACTGTACATCAGTGATCGGTTCACATTTCTGTCTGTTGCAGCAAGAGGTATAATTGCCATTTCTATATCTTAGAAGCAAGGGCTGCTCTTTTCTTTTTCTTTAGAGACAGAGTGAACAGAGTCTTATTAGGTAATCCAGGCTGGCCTGAATTTCACTTTGTAGCCTAGGCTGGATTTAAACTCACAATTCTCCTGCCTCAGCTCAGCCTCCCAAGTGCGGGTTGGGGATTTGGGGGTGGGAGGCACTCCTCCACCCCTAGTTTAGAATTACTGTTCTTAGTCTCTTCTTTCTCCTAGTCTGATACACAGTAGGTGCTCGAAGTAGACCCAGTTGGTGTGCGAGCAGGAGGTCAAGGCAGCAGAAGCTCAGTCAGCAGGAGCAGGCAGGGATGTGGAGCCCACGGGGTGCCAAATAATGGCGATTTCATGCTTGTCACAAGTCTGCATAAACTAATCATCACACACACTGAAGAGTGACCTAAACAGAGAGCAACCCCAGGACACGAACATTTTACAGATGCCGTATCTGATCTTGTGTCTTTATCTTTCTCCTAACAGAGGCATCCATGCCTGAGGATATTTCCATTTGGACCCAACTCATGCTGTGAGCGTCCGGTGGGACACACAGCCTTGCATTCCTCACAGACATGCGCATGAGCTCATCAAGTCCCAGGGTGCTCATCTGGTCCAGATCGGAGGGAAACTATTTGGCTGGATGGAGAAAAACACATCATGTATCAAGTTAATACCAAACAGATTTTATGACACACTGAGGCTGCTTTTGATAATCTACTAATATATCGGGGGGGGTAATGAACTTAAAACGAAGCAGCTAATCATTGTGTCTTTGAGGTCTGGACAAGGTCTGTGTGGGCTGCAGGGATGACAGAAATACAAAAAGATACAGGAAGCGTAGAGAAAGTCATCCCAAAGCTCCCCACCATCCCAAGAAACGATCCTGTCCTTTATAGCCAGAGGTGTATTTTGCCAATTCATCAGTATAGACAATCTTTTTCCTGGCTAAAACTCAAGGTGGACTTTTCCAGAAACAAAGAAGGGACGTGCCCGGGCAACTCCATCCCTGAAAGGCATGAGAGCCCACGGATGCTACCAGAAGAGGGGCCAGTGTGACAGTCTCCTCTGGGACCCTCCCGACCTCTCAGTGGTTTCCTCATCAGTGTCAGTGACTCCTATCTACTGTCACTTGACCAGGACACCATTCCTACAGGAAGCCTGGGGCTTCAGGGACTCTTGATCGATGTTTTAAGTTAAAAGCCACGTCTGTGTTCATCCTGGTACCATCTGGGGTTAGGAGTGGCAGTGTAACATGCTGGGTTAAGAATGCTCTGGGCCTGCAGGTCCACCTGCCGATGCTGTGCCCTCTGACAAAGCCACTCAGTCTCTCTGGCTTCCGTGTCCTCACTGGAAAATAAGGATTTACATGGTGAATGAGCTAAGAATTTCGGGCTGCTACCAAAAACTAATTTGGACTAGACAGAGAAAATAGGTAACTGCAGGAAAGGATAGTAAAGAAATGAACCCAGTGAAAGGAGTTTGTGCGACCACCGCAGGGAAATGCTGGACTGATCAATCCCTCAGCAGCAGGAGCTGCCCCTCCTGGGACAACTTGAAGTTGTTAGTGGTCAGTTTTCGAGGGCAGAGACCAGACTGGGTCCACCTCTTGTAACGTGGCCTGTGAAGCCCTGCCTCAAAGTAATCCGGGGCGGTGTCTTCATGAGACCCACTGAATCACGTGACAAGAAGGGGGTTACCCTTTGTGTTTGCTTTGTTTTTGATGTAAGTTGTTGTTATTATTTAACATGTCTTATATAATCCAGTCCTTTTGTTGTTATTGTATGCGACACATTTTCTAAAGTATCCACAAAAGATGCTGGACACTTTTAGACTAAAACCATCCTAATGGACTCTGCATCTCCAAAAGATGCCTCCCTTTAGTGTCCTACAGTAGATGTGAAGGGTCCTCCGCTCTTCCTGCTCAGGGCCGGAGAAAGATAACCCTGATGACTGCATCTATCACGATGGGGAGGAATGAGTGGCAGACAGGATTCACCTCATTTTATTTTATACAGGAAGCCAGAAGGCTGGCTCTTGTCCATAGAGGTCAACTCCCTCCCTTGGTCAAGGACTGTTTCTAAGGAAGGAATTCACATGGTTTTTCACGGCTGCATTTTCTTTGAATCATGGTTGGCAATTAGGCATTCGAATGTGCCTCTTTACCTCTGGGACTGCCCAGAGTATGTGAAAAATTCCCCCATCTGCTCTGTCAGGATGTGGGCAGATGAGGAAGTAGTAGCAGCTGATAGATGTTATGTCTCTATTTGGCTGGTGCTAGGGAAGAGCTGTTCCTCTGACCAAGAAGACACTCCCAGGGCAGAGATGGTGGCTGGGAGCATATCTCTGGAACCATCTCCTCCTGAAACTTACCCCAGGTCAGAGAGAAAGGCAGGGGCTGTGGAGGGAGCTGAAGGGCTCAACCTCTCAAAGGTTAACTCTCCTTAAAAAAAAAATTCTGCCACTTTACCACAAGATTGTGAGAATCTGTGAAAGGGTAGAGGGTTGCATTATAAAAGAACAAAGATGTGTAGGAAAAAGGATGCACCTTGAGATGAACGATCTTAAGTGAAATAAATCAGGCATCCAAGTTTAAATATTCCATTGCTTCTTTTATATGACAAAGACAAAGTGAAAATAATTTTTTAAAAACATTATAAAAGATAATAAGAAGCAGGGAAATAGATCTTTTGCAAGTAAGAAAAAGATCTAGTGATGGAGGGACGAGGAGACGGGGAAGGGGAAGAGAAATAAAAAGAACTAAGATAGGTTAAAAAAAAACAAAGAAAAAAATAATTCAACTAATATATAGTAACTTCTAGGTGCTGTGCTGGGTGAATCATTGTCACTGTGAGCAAGAAGAGCAGCTCATATTTTCTCCCACCTTCCAGGTACCAAGGACATCTTTACTCATTTAATCTTCATAACAGTCAGGAAGGTATTTACCTGCTAGGATCATGCCCAGGTTAAAGTTGAAGAAAAAAGGCACCAAGATGCTAAATAACCTCCCCAGATTTATCCTGGTCGTAAACGGCAGAGACGGGATGTAAATTGAGACCATAAGTCCCCAGAGCCTGGGGTTTATATCACTCCTTATGGCATCTCTTAAGGCATGATTTCTTTCCTCAAGAAGGTCCCAGGGAAATGGATGCATAAACAGAGAGTGCTGGTATTACATGCACCAAAGACAATGGATCATACAGGTGCTTGGGAATTAGTTAATCCAGACCTGTGGACCAAAAGAGGCTGCCTGGAGAAGGTAGTTTCTGACCAGAATCTTGAGGAGTGGGTAGGAACGAGTCAGCAGGTGAAGAAGCCCAGAGGACTTGGTCAAGGCAACAGGAATAAAATGAAGGTTTTGAACACTGGGCGTGGTGGCGCATGCCTGTAATCCCAGCACTCGGGAGGCAGAGGCAGGAGGATTGCTGAGTTTGAGGCTTGCCTGGGCTACATAGTGAGCTCAGGGCCAGCCTGAACTACAAAGCGAGACCCTGTCTCAAAAAAAAAAAAGAAAGAAAAAAGAAAAAAACAGGGCTGTGGGTAAAGGGGGCACTGTAGGTCATTTGGAGTCAGAGCACCATAGATTCCGAGGAGAAGGTATAACCTGTATGCTGAGAGGCAGCAGGTTCATGAGGTGCTATGCTCATAAGTGGATTAGTCCACTGATGTTCACCGTGGAATATGTTGTCATGAAAGGGGCCTCCGGTGGAGGAGGGAGACCACTGAGTGTGTGCCTTTGGAGGTTATATGAAGTATGATTCAAATTATACAGTGAATGTTTAATTTTTGAAAATTGTTACAGTAAAAGAGACGTGCCCATTAGTACCCGAAAGACTCCCTCCTAACTTGACACACATTTATCCCATCCTTCTTGTCACTTTCCGAAGCAGCTCTGGATGTCCTCTTTCCTGAGTATCTTTGCAAGGTCTAATAAAAATACAAAGAATGCTGCAGCCAAGTGCTATCCAACAGAGGGGCGGACTCATGAGAACGTGACAGTGTGTCGTCCTCCACTTTATTCACCGGACCTGACACTGTGCAAAGTCTGGCTTTTCCCCAAAGTGAAAATAACCAGAAAGGTAAACATTTTGAACAGCTTTGGAAAAACTGGTGTGGCCACAAAAGCTGCAAACACTCTCAAAAGAGAATTTTCAGACCTGTCCATGTGGGAGGCAGTACGGTCATCCCTGAGCACTCACTGGGGCTCGGTTCTAGGCCCCTCTAACATGCCCGAGTCCCTTCGTCAGGTGGAGTAGCACATCACCCACACACGCCCTCCGGGGCCGTTCGGTCTGCCGTAGGTTGTGCACAGTAAAAATGTCAGGTCACTTGTAACTGTTTAGGGAGTCGTTCCAATAAAATGAAGTAGGTATGAGCATTAGTTTGTCCCTCATGGGACAAAAGCCGGGACAGCAGAGCAGACCCCTGGGCACTGGAAATTCCTGCACTCCATGACGTGCCTCTTTACCCTTATGTTCTTTGCAACAAACCTGCCGCAGGACTCTGGTAAAACCGCAAAAGCAGAATGCTTACGTGAGATAAGGGAATTGTTACCAAGGCAAAGCTCAAATACACCTCTAGCCTCACTTGCTCTAGGTAAACTTAAAAATCACTGAATGTGAAGGTCACGCAGCTGGGCAGTATATTATAAGTTTCCCACTAACTTTGCTCTAAATAGCACTTCTGACGTGTGGGTTGTGATAACAGTCGCAGACGCCACTTTGCAGAGACATGAAGGCCACTTCTGTGAAACCACCGGCTCTTCTCTCAAGCTGGCATGAGCCTGACAGGTAATCAAAATGAGATCATATCTTGGCATGTCTGTCTTCATACTATGTCTGTGCCCCTCGCCGGCTCGACCCTGGGGTCCAATTCTACTCAGCTCTTGTGTAGACATGTAGATCATTTAAAAATATTTAGTCCAAAACCCTAATACAGAGGTAACTTGGCCAACTGCCCACTGCAGCTGGGATGTGTTTTCCTTTCCTCTCTCTGGTCTCGGCCTCCACCCTTGCGCTTCAGCAGCTGCAGTAGCCCGAGGACCTCAGTTCTGTCAGCTGTGTCCTGAAGCCCAGGCAAACCCAGAGGCCGAGGGTTCCATACAGGACGGTGATGCCGGCTGTAAGAGGAGCTCAGCTGTTCCTAGGACAAACCGACTGTGATCGCCGAGTGGCTGGTCTCTCGACCTGGGTCCTGACCCACTGGTGGAAATGTACTGGACTTTTAGCGCCTCCCTCCCCCAGCAAATCTATAAAAGCTTGCTTCTCTCTGTTCTGCCAGAGCCTGACCTCCCTTTTCTTGGTCAGTGCTGGCTCCCTTCAGCTGACGTCTCCTGCACTTCCCTCTTTTGTTAAAGTCTTGTATGTGCTTGCAGCTTTTGCCTTAGTCTCCTCGCTACCCTCTCTGAGTCAGTATAAAGATGTCTAACTCAGACATAACCAGGCTAGAACTAACTCCATACTACAACATCTGGGGTGGGTTTAATCTGTGGATGTAGAACCTATGGGTAAAGAGGGCAGCCATATCTACAGACAAAAAGGGAAGTAATGTGTTTGATTGGTAAGAGTTTGGCATTCACCTCCTTTGGGGCATGATGTGATAAGGCATTTGCCTTACAATGGACATACTCGGACCAGTGGGCAGAAATTGGCTGACTCTCAGCTACTGTGACTGGCTGAGATTCTGCGCTATGGTTTGTTAACATAGAATGTAATTATGTTACTATTTGCTATTGAAGGATTCAAAGTATGGAGGCATGTTTAGGCCAAATTTTATTTAGGCAACAAGGACATGAGCTATGGATTAGCAAAATAATTGGTGAAATAGTAATTTGAAAGAAGAAACAAAACTTTGTGAATCTGGCTAAGGAGACTGATTTTCAGGTAGAATGGCAGTCTCATTTAGATGATGGCAATAAAGTACAGAAGGAACAAGATGAATTTGAGAAGGAACCGTGCATTTCTTCATGTGTTCATTGGCCATTTGTACTTCTGTGAAGTATCTATTCATTTTACTTGCTTATTTTAGCTGTTCTGTTTCCAAGTAGAATTTAGAGCTAACAATTTCATTGTAAGACTTCAATGTGAGAAAAAATATTCACAGGTCAAAAATCAAATTGGGAATTTTCCAGGAAAACATAACCTCTAGGTAAAAAACAGAGCAAAGGGGGTTGTAACAACTAGGGGTTATAAGATCTTTTGTTGAATTTCAAAAAGAGCAGAGTTAAGGTGGCACCTCAGAGACCACTCAGAAACTTCCTAGGCCCTCTAAGGTGGACAGCAGCATTTCTGAGATTTTCCACTGCACACTGACTTGGAGGGCCCTGCCTCAGTTCTGTGGATACTTCACCTTATGAGCTAGCTATGCCATCAACATAGACTGGGCACATTTGTGTCTTTCCACAATGTCAGAATTTATTGAATCACAATATATTCATAAGCCTTATCTTGTGATTTCATCAACCTTATCTGACTGAATATTCAAGATTTCACTTGATAGCCAGTGAGCTATCACAGTTTCTTTTATTCTGATCTTAATCACAAATGGCTGTAACATCCAAGCCACACATCACACTTCACACAGTAATCACAGCTTACAGAATGACTAAGAAAGGTTTCACAGTGGCTGTAGGATTCAAAGTAGAACTGAAAGCAAAGGCAGAGAGTCCAGGGAGACCATGAAAAGTCACCACAGATGGCCAGATAACATCATAGACGAGGCAGAACTCATGTGTGGGATGCTGGATGAGAGTACAGAGGTGGCTCAAAGCTGAAGGCTAGAAGGCAGGCAATTCAAGTGGGCATCAAGCAGGGAGGAAGAGGAGCTGAGCCAAAGCAGGAGGACAGAGAGCCAGTTCATCTCCTGTCAACCTTGTGATGTGTTCACCCAGTGGTCTGATGAGAGGATAGGTCAGTGTGTCACTGCAGTACCCAGGGTGGTGTGCCCCGCCTTCTGTATAACTGGCTGATGAATCAAACTTGTTGGGCTGGTATGTCCGCAAGTTCACGGAGTCTGTGCCTCTCTGACAGAACTTTGATATGCCACGTGTCCATGTGTACTAGTCTGCTTTCCCACTGCTGGACAAAATATGGAAACTCACAACCTAAATGAGGAAAGGTGTTTTTGGTTCACAGTTTCAGTGGGTCCAGTCCATGGTCAGCAGGCTGCAAGGAAAAAACTACAAATGCAGAACAGCCTGGAAGAGGAAAGCTGTTCACACCAAGAGGAACTAGGGAGAAGAATATACCCTCCACTTCATGCTTTCAATGACTTGCTACTTCTAACCCCCAGTAACTCACCCTTTCTTCTGATCAGGTCCCACCTCTGGACTTTTAGGGAATGTTTTAGATTTAAACCAGAATAGCATGTGCCCCTGGTTCAATTAGATAAATTTAAAGGTGGTATTTTTTTATTAACAAAATTAGTCCCTTTTCTTTTCTTTTTTTCTTTTTTGCAGTACTGAGGACTGAACTTGGCCCCTTGTGCTTCCAAGGTAGGCACAGTGACACTTAAGCTAAATCCCAGCTGCAAGATTGTTTATCAGTTTGTGCCCTAAGATTGTGCTGTGCAGCTGGGAGTTGTTCTTTTGATATATTTGTTGTTCCCAACAGCTGGGTTATCTGCTAATACAGATAAGTTACCAAGTCATTTTGCCTCAGCATCTATACTCACAGTTAAGCAAATTGATGTGCTTTCTAAAATGGAGTCATTTCAGGACAAGGTATAGCCTAAAAGCTACTATTCTATACAACATGGAATAATTCACAGTAGGTCATGGTCTGCTTTGCATGATTCCTTTGTCTTAGTGTTAATTATAATTTAATATTCATGGAGATTTACAACATTAAAGGAATTATTTTGCTTAAATTCAAAGGGATAGAGAGTACCTGACCCTCAAACTTCCTATGACAGGTGCTGAAAGCTACTTAGCTATAAGCAGAGGGCATTTCTTGGAAGAAAAGAAAGACAACTCAGAAAGTGAAGCCAAGACTCCATGGGGGAGAGTGAAGGGCCATGGAAAACTACTCATAAGAAACAGAAATGAGCTGTTAATCCAGGAGCATTCTCTGCCTAAAGACTCAGTAAAAATGATTATGTGGGGCTCACTAGATTTCAGAGTTGCTAAGAACAGTAGCAACTAGGTGCCTCCGGTACTCTGTTTTGTGAGCACAAATATTTCTTGCTTCATTCTGTCTTTTTGTATAATTGTATGCTTGCCTTTTCAGTTTGTAGATCTTCACACTCAAAAAATATAGTTGAAGGGCTGGAGATTTAGCTCAGTGGTTCTAGCATCTGACTAGCAAGCACAAGGTCCCTGGTTCAATCCCCGGTAACCGCATACCACAATGCTGGGCATGGTGACTCATGCCCACCAGCAATCAGCACCAGATACCACAGTCCTGGGTGTGGTAGTTCACGCTTGTAATCCCAGTATTTGGGAGTCAGAGGGAGGAGGATTGCTGTGAGTTTGAGGCTTGCCTGGGCTACATAGTGAGTTTAGGACCAGCCTGAACTACAAAGCGAGACACAGTCTCAAAAAAAAAAAAAAGTTGAAAAGCTATTCAAGGAGTAGACCCAAAGTGCTATTTCCTTGTTTGTTCCTGACTGACATGGTATATCCTAGGCTTTGAACTGATTCTGTAATGGGATGAGAATTATGAGGGAGAGACAAATACATTTTCAACATAGGAGTTATCAGGTGTCATGGACAGAGGGCTAATTATAGTAGCTCATCTCCAAGCATGGCTGCCATCAATTTCTTCCCTCTTGGCATGCAAGTGCCAGTTCTCCACCACACAATGTAGTTGATTTTGCCTGGACTGGCTGCCTTATTGCTTTGACCAATATAATAGAGCAACAGTAGTATTTAGGTCACTTGAACCTCTATCTTTGGAGAACTGGCAGCCTCCACCTCCTTTGTTTTGGAATACAATTACCATCTTAAGGAACCCAACACAATCAGGAAAAGAGAACTATACAGAGAAAGACCAAGACCCTCCACTGTCAGCCCTAGTGAGCTCCCAATGTGTGGCCAGCACCATTTTCCAGTCCTGTGAATGAGGGCATTTCGAGCAATCATCCTTCTCAACACTTCAGTTAGTACCACAGAAAGAAGAATACTCAGTTAACCCACAGAGTTGTGGAGGCAATTATTTGTTTCAGTTTTAAACCACTAAGTTTCAGGTGGTTTGTTGTAGCAACACATAACCAAAACAGATAAAGATTAGAACATGGAGATTGGCTGAGATGTCTCCAAGAAAGCATGTAAAACAACAAAATAAAAACAAAACTCTGGAGAGAACAGGAATTTTAGGTGGTTAGGTAGCAGAAAAATTCAGAGAGGAAGAGAGCAAGAAGAAGCGGTCTTACACCATGCCAGAGACGATTACTTCAAGACAGAGGAAAGGCTAATAGTATCATAGGCTACAGGAAGTTCTAGATAGTCCAGCAAAGACATGGAAATCCACCATCACCTTTTGTTATGTGAAACTACTGACACCCTTCATCGATGCAGCTTTAGAAAAGTAGTGGAAATAGAAGCCCAACCCAAGAGGTTTAAATAAACTTCTAGCCAGGAAATTCTACTTAATCATAGTAACAACCAGAGGAAACAACAGTTTCTGACACCTTTTATAACCAAGTATCTCAAAAGGAAGTAAAACTAATAGAGCATTTGGTAAATGGAGCCACGGGGTCAAAAGAAGATTACTTTAACACACTCATGCTTTCCAAACAAGCTCCAGAGCATGACTTTTTGTAAAAGGCCATCTTCAGATTGATGTGTAGCTCCAGCTGGCCTCTTAGTCCATGCGGTTGTGATAGAAGCTGGCTGAAATCGAGCGTTCATGATGGATGAGATCATGTGGGGCAAGGAGCCCTGTACTGGGGGGTTCTGATGCTTAGTTTCCTGGTAACTAATTGCAGCAAGTCAGTTACTTCTAGGCCTTGTTCCCCTCCACTTGGGAAGTGACTTCCACTAGAAGACTTTGAAGGGCCTTTCAGTGTTAACACTCTCTAAGAGACTGCTCAGATTTTTCTGCATGGAATTATCATGCTTTGTTCTTGCTGCTTCCCAGAAATCCAGACTGTGAATACAGGCTAACTCATCCAATTGACCATGCAAGACCTTTGCTGCTCAGTGTCTCCTAGAGTGCACAGGATACGGTCATCTCTAGCGCAAATGCTCTGAGTTGGGACTTCCATATACAATACTCAGCAACGTGTCAGTTACTTCCTGAGACTATAAGAGGCCTAGGTCACCCATTGTGAGTGGTTTGGAGTCCCCGAATTGAGGGCTAAGATCTTTCCCTTGGACATAGCTAGAGTAGAGACGCATGCAGGTATGACCAGAGATAACACTGACCACCTGACAAAAAGGGAAGAATTGGAGAAGGTACTAAGTACAGTCTATTTTCTGAAAGAAGAGTGTTTTTCCCCCAGTTTCATGGGTTGAGAGGACACATATCTATCAATTAAGATGTTACATAGACAAGGAGAAGACCCCAGGATCACCAATAACCCTCTTTCCTGAGGGTCAAGAGTTTTTTCATATAAATGCCTATTCAAGGGTATTACTTTTGCATCTGCTTCTTTCTTTTCCTTTTCTGATGTATACTTTCATCTTTGATCTACAGGATACTTTGATCCTCAGGCATAACGAAAGACCAAGCCAGAGAGTGAGCAATTTTTCCCCAACAAGAAAAATATCTTATAAACTGAAGAGATAAATAAACAGGAGATAAATATTATTGTACCTCTTAAAACCAACACTCCAAGTCCTATACTTCAACATCAGTTCTCTTCATGTGAAAAAAAAAAAAAAAAGGAAAAGGAATTTGCTGCCAGAAGAACAACTGATCATTCTTCTCTGGTTTTGAAGAGAAGGATCCTTTGGATATTGACACTAGGAGGAACAATGGAGTGCTGTGTTGGGTGAAGACACAAGCACCTGTTGCATGGGGTCTTCTTGGGGTCTTCTGAGCAGCTATAGTTTAAGAAGAATCACAGGGCAAAATGAAACACTTAAGGGATTTCTACTACTATGCATCGTGCCCAGCAATACTCTCCAATGCCTTTATTTCTCTTTCCCCTAGTATGAAGGTTAAGAGCACAGACTTCACAGCCAGAAGGCTTCAGTTCCACTCCTGGGCTCCCACACACATTTCACTGGCTGTGTGACTTTGGGCTATGTGACTTTGTCTGATTTAATCTAAATCTTCGTGCTAAATAGCCACTACCTCCTAAAGTTTTTGTGAGAATTAAATAGTACATGCAAAAGGCTTAGTATTGTATTTATCATTACTTATTAATACTTTGTGAAATTCATTTGTTTTGCAGAGGATGGATGAGACCAAGAGCCAAGTCCTAGTTTGTGGGAAATAAGATGAGAATGAAGCCTGCTTGTAGGGACCAGTCATGTTTGATAGTTTACAAGAGTGATTACTGTTGTTGGTTATTAGTTCAACATGTGCCTGTGTGTTATTATTCTTCATGTCTATCCATGGCCCACATACTTTTCTTCACTACATAATGTGTATGATCATTCATTTATTCCTTTATTCACTCAACAAATACTGAGCACTTCCTACTGTCCATATATCAGACATGCTTCAGGGTGCTAGAGAATATTACTCCTAGGATATTTGTAGTCTCAGAAGAAGGGTAAATGTTTACCATGGTGACAGATCAAACAAGCTAATTCCCAACACCAAGAATCATGGTCTCAATCAGACAGGTCTGTTGGGTTGATACTGCCTTGGGAAGAGTTACTCCTTCAGTTATGGCGGCTGGGAAGGCCTCTCTGAAGACAAGACCTTGGGCTTCAGAAATCACTGGTAGCCACATGAGGAGACGACACATGAGGGTACTGGGCTGCATCTTCCAATCAATGGTGCAGACAGACCAGGGACAGCAGAAATGAAAGATGGTTTAAGGTTTGAGCAACTGAAGAATAAAACAGGGGCCTGAGTTCAGCAAGTCACAGCAAAAGGGGAGGACACAAGTCAAAGAAAAAGAAAAGGGCCCTCAGTTACCGCTCATGTCTATTTTTTATTTTTTAAAAGATTAATTAATTTTGTTATTTTCAACTGACATATAATAACGTGCATATTCATGGGCCACAATGTGGTGTTTTGATACAGATATACATTGTGTAATGATCCAATCAGAATGATTAGTATATCCATCATCTTAAACACTTGTCATTGTTTTTTGAAGTGAAATATTCCAAATCTTCCTTCCAGTTAGCTTGAAGCACACAGCACCTTGTTGTTATTATAGACACCAGAGTGGATTCCTCCAGTGTAAGTGAACATTTGTACCTGTTGACCAACATCTGTTTCATTTTCTTACAGTGCTTTCATAACCTGCCATCACCAGGAACCCTGACTTTCTTAGTTCCTAGATTTCTGTCTCACTTTTGAGCATGAAGGCATATGACAGCAGAGGCCTCTTTGTCCTGCTCACTGTAAAACAGTGCTCTACAAGGCACTGAGCAAATGAGATTTAAAATTAGAAGCCAGAAGAATGCAGAAGTGAGAAATTATTTCTATGAATAAAGCACTTGGTAAAACACTAATAATTTTCCCAGTAGGAAATTTTTGTTTTGTAATTCTGGTTTGTCATTTCTATTGAACTCTACAGGGAAATCTTCACTTCCAAGACCTAGCAGGGCACTGAGCCTGGGGAGGAGAGGCCACTGACTGAATGCAGAGGAGAGACAGGGTTTCAGCTCCCAAGTCCCTGGGAAGAGTGATTCCTGGTCTCACCTTAAGCACAAGACCAACCTGGTAAAGTTGTGTTCCTGGACAGGAAGAGAGTAAAGTCAGCTTTGTTGAATGAGGCAGAACTTTCACCCCTACAGGAATTAACCATATGATGTGTTTCATATATATCAATGTCATATATGAACAAGTACACCAACTTACATCAGAGTTCCTCTAGCTTTTTTCCCCCTAATGGCACCGGGAATTCAACCCACACCTGCATCTTATACCCCCAGCACTTTTTAATTTTTTTTTTTTAATTTTGGGACAGGCTTTTGCTGAATCACTAAGTTGCCCGGGCTGGGTGCAAATTTGCGATCCCTGTGCTTCAGGCTCCCAGAGTGCTGAGATTACAGAAGTGTTCCACCATACTTGAGTTCTTTTAGGTTTAAGAGTGCCCTATACAAGCAGTATATGAAGAAGCATCTACAAGACAACCTCCACTCAAAATATACATTTTTTTTTTTTTTGAGACAGGGTCTCGCTTTGTAGTTCAGGCTGGCCCTGAGCTCACTATGTAGCCCAGGCAAGCCTTGAACTCAGCAATCCGCCTGTCTCTGCCTCCCGAGTGCTGGGATTACAGGCGTGAGCCACCACGCCCGGCACTGTGGTATGTGGTATCTGGTATTGATTGCTGGCGGGCATGAGTCTCCACACCCAGCACTGTATGTGGTTACGGGGGATTGAACTCAGGACCTTGAGCTCGCGAGGCAGGCACTGGAACCACTGAGCTAACCCTCCGGCCCAAAAACATACATTTTAAAAAAGAACACTACATGTGTTCCAGGTAATTTTTATATGATTAGACAAAGCTTTAATACCCAAGGTAATGTCCATGTCTAGGCTTAAAAGACTATATGATTAAATGTCTAATAAAAAGGAAATGACCCGTAATTCCTTCTGCTTTTTAAACTTACAATCCTTGTAAGGTCAATATTATAAAATCCAAGTTTTTATAAGCTCATTATGGTGAAACTGCTAACAATAGGTTCTTTCTTCATTAAAATACTGTTACATTCAATAAGTGCTGCAAGTGTCAGATCAATTTACCCACCTTCTTTGATTTCCATACTGCTGAATGCTCACCACGCTGGACTCAACCTTTTAGCTTACAGCATCAACACACTTTCCCCACTAAATGACAGTGGAGGAACACTCTTATTGTTGGGTTCATTTCTTTTCTGAGCAAGAAAGAGACAGAGATTGTCATCCTGTGTGATTTACCAAGGGTGACACGGGCATTAGTTTTGAGGTAGTTAAAAAAAAAGTTGGTCCCCACAAACCAGGGACTTGGGGTGTAGTACTCGGGTGCTACAGTTCTTCTAGAGTGGCTGTGACCGATGACATTCGAGTATGTCTCCAAGGAAAAACTCACACAATGCTCACTCTACGTGAAGCAACTGCATGCTCTATATTGCTTATTCTAATCCTAAGAACTATGTCCTATTCATTACCATGTGTTATGCATGGTTCCCTGGGAGTCTGATGATACAAAAACATCAGATCCTTCACTCAGAGGCATGAGTCTTATTTTCATTACCACTTTTTGGAGCAGACGATTAATATTCCCATTTTACATACAGTGGTGCTCTCAGCACGGATCTGAGCTCTGATTCTCTTCCTGCGCCCTGAGGAAGAAGCCTGGCAGTTTCCAACATGAAGGAAAGGAGAGGTGAACACAGGACCCTGATGCTGTTGCAAATCTTCTATCGGGGGGGTCAGAAGAATGTGCTCTTTGCCATTGACAGCCTCGCAGAGTTCACGTCTGAGTCTTCAGGAGATAAAAGGATCCAAAACAAAGCAACCATAAAGAATCATTTCTCTAAAGATTGTGTATGACTAAGGACCATAAGCTGCAGACTTCATTCTCACCTTCCTTTGGCTCAGATTAGAAGGTCTCTTGTCTAGTACCTTCTGACTTCATTTCTTCTTTCCTAGCATAGTCTCAACTTGTTTGACTAGCTTCTTCTTTGACGAGGAAGCTTATTCTGGGGAGGCAGCCCCGTCCCAGTGTGAAGGTGGATTTGATCAACCTAGGAGGTGTCCCTTCTCCCTTCTTGTTGATTGAATCAAAAATGAGGAGGTTGGGCTGGAGATTTAGCTCAGTGGTTTCAGCACCTGCCTCACAAGCGCAAAGTCTTGAGTTGGATCCGGTTAACCACATACAGTGCTGGGCGTGGTGACTCACGCCCACCAGCCATCAATACCACATACCACAGTGCCGGGCGTGGTAGCTCACGGTTGTAATCTCAGCATTCAGGAGGCAGAGGCAGGAGGATTGCTGAGTTCGAGGTTTGCCTGGGCTACATAGTGAGCTCAGGGCCAGTCTGAACTACAAAGCAAGACCCTGTCTCAATAAATAAATAAATAAATAAATAAATAAATAAATAAATAAATAAATAAATAAATAAATAAATAAATAAAAGAGGAGGTTGCCAGGCATGGTGGTTCATGCCTGTAATCCAGCACTCGGGAGGCAGAGGCAGAGGATTGCTGAGTTCGAGGCTTGCCTGAGCTACATAATGAGCTCAGGGCCAGCCTGAACTACAAAGCGAGACCCTGTCTCAAAAAAAAAAAAAAAAAAATGAGGAGGTGACTAAGTCTGGGTTTGCCAAAGTTTTATAGGAAAACTTGCTCACATTTATTTAGGAGAATATCCAGAAGCAACTTCCTCTCTCTGGACATTGTCATGGCGGGCTTGTTCTGGGTATCCTCAAGTAGTTTGGTTGTCAAGTTAGAGTGAAACACTGAGTGGACAAAGCCACTCAAGTCATGGGAAAACAGTTGAAGTTCCTGAAACTCATCGGCTTAAAGGTGCTTTGTCAGGAACAATCCCTCCTGAAATGATTCTTCCATCTTCCATGAATTCTAGCCCTCTTTATTGCCAAGGACCTGGCCATCCACAGTGGAAACATCTCCTCTTTGAAGGTGGATGTGTCTGAATAACTAAACTCTGGCTGGTGGAATATATGTAGAAATTCATGAGGCAACTTCTGGGGACCTTCTTTATGATACATCTAATTCATAGAAACCTCCTTCATCCTGATGCTGGTAGCATGAACACGATGGAAGAGGCTGTAGGCATTATGTTAGCCCATGTGGACAGTCCCCTTTAGAAAATGCTGGAGTGGAAAGCTAGAAGGAGACTAGGAGAAGAGGAACATTTCATCATGTATTACTGAGCACCATTACTGTCCAAGCACTGGCTTTCCTATCTCTAGCTTTGTATATGTGAAAAAGAAACAAAACTCATTTAGCCATTGCTAGTTTGCGTCTCTGCTTCTTGCAAACTTAACAAATCACCACCAGTTAACATGATGTTTTTAATCTTTGGATTTCTATTTTATTGGCTAATAGACAATAAATCCCAATTGTTTGTACCAGATTAGATTTTTCTATTAAGCAACAATAAAAATCATCCTAACTCATATATGGATTGAAACAGTCTCATGTCCTTGACTACCTACCAATCACCTCACAGATTCTTTAAGACATGCAGTATATTAATGACCACACTGGGGTAAATACAACATTGGAAACAGCATTGTGCAAAGGAACCAGCAGGTATGAAGGTGGTCCTGAGCAACTAACTGGGACAGTGATGCCCGTAATCCCAGCACTCTGGTAAAATGAGGTAAGAGGATTGCAAGTTCAAACCCAGCCTGGGCAGCAAAGTACCTTAACGAGATCATGTCTCCAGGGAGCAGAGGTGAGGGCTGGAGATGCAGCTCAGCGTGAAGGTCCTGGATTCAATCTTCAGGAGAAAGGGGGGGGAGGGGGAGAGAGAGAGATCCTACATGGGAGTCAATATGACAGCTAAGTGGAGTTCTGTGGGAGTTAATCCTCAGCACCACAGAGACCCCCAGAAATATTTGAGAAATGCACTTAACTGGTTAGATGGAATAGGATTAACTGAATAGGCAGGGTCATTCTTGAATTCAGTTGTTTTCATGCCACACATTGGTAAGAATAAAGCTGAATTCCATGTAGCTGAGAAAATAATCTCAGAAAGAAGGCATAATTCACACATGTTCATGTACCTTGTTGCACAAATGGAATAAACACCAGTTCTTATAAATGATATTTGATGTAATGTTTTTTCCTAATAAATGTTATTGCCTTTCTCTAAACAAATTCAACCTTACTTCTGCCAGGGATTTTTCTAATACTGGATGAGAAACTAAATCATATTTACAGTAACACCCACATTCCAAAGATAACCTATCATGAATGTTGATACTCAGTTCTCTTCTAAATATAAATTCTCTGATCCTGTGATCTAATCTTTGACTTTCATTATAAATTTTAAACTACATTTTGAAGTTCAATTCCTATCATTTTAAATTACCCACATATTCTCCTTAACCATGAATAAGAATAAATAACATTTAATCTAAATATTGGAATAATCTAAATAATTTTTACTATTAGATAGTTCAGTTGTTACAAATCATTCTTTCCAATTTCAACTACTTGGCTTCAGCTTTGGAACACATGTAAATTAGGAGAGGAAAAACACACATTTTTCCAAGAATGGGTCAGAAAATTTGTGATTTTTTTTCTTTACTACATGCTATTAGCTTGCCAATTGTAAGGGGAAATCTCAGGAGACCCAGGAGCTCAATCTGAATAAACAACCAAAAATTTGGATGCTTATCAAAACTCTGGCAAAAGTAGGCCAGAAATGAACTCTATTTTCTAGAGCTGTTTGTAGTATTTCTTGTTTCCAGTAGGACTGGACTATCTTGGGGAGAGTCTACTAATGACTGGAACCAGCTGGACATAACTAGAGAGTACTTAAAGGATGAAAAAAAAAACAAAATAAGGGAAAAGATGCTGTGTGATGTTTCAAGCTGCAAGAGAGATGAAGGTACAGTAATTATAAGGTGGTACAGAGAGATAAGTTGACTTTTTACTTGTTTTATTTTGTGGGGTTAAAAACTTGAAGGTTTTTATCTTTTCTACTTTGGGTACTGCTCCAGAAAAGAGATCTACAAAGTGGACCTCATGCCATCAACAGTGTGGATGGCCAACAAACTTATACATGGCTCAATGTTGTGCGGTGCAATTTCTCTACTATTAGCCGTTAATAAATTACTACACATCAACAACTTGGAAGAGACTACAGTGCAATCTATGATAAATAATAGTCTGATTATGAGTCATTCTTCCCTGGGCCAAATAGGACTATCCTCACTATTCCAAAGAAATGGGCAATAAATCTCTGAAGAGCTCTAAGAGCCACTGAAATCAAAGTTAACCCTCTGTGGTAAACATGATTGCTCAAAGCACAACATCTCTTCCAATCTCCCTCTTGTGTAGGTGCTCATACGGGATAAATTGGAAACCTGAGTGGCATTTCCCAGGCTCTCTTGCAGCTAGCCTTCTAGGTATCATTTAGACCCACTAAGGGGAATCCCAAGTGGAAGATCTGAGGCAAACAGTGCCATAATAGAATTATCAGGAGCCCAGTACTCTATCACTAACTTCTAAAGATGAAGCTAGTGACAAGTGTGGACTGTAGCAGGTCTGACAAAATTCTGGAGTTGCCAAGTAGAAAGGCTTTCTGATCACAGCCTATTTCTTACCATGGTGGTATTATGTGTTTTGTTTGCCCTGTTTTTCTAACTGTGACATTAGTACTGTGTTTCTGAAGATGGCAGCTTCAGCAGGAGCTGGCAAATTTAGTGAACAGCCTCAGGAGTGAAGAAATATAGAAGTTTAACTCAGTGTCCCTGTTTTTAAACATAGTTTGAGCATGGGCCTTATAAACTCAAGGGGTTATAAACCTTATAAACTTCCCAGGGGTTCTATGAGCTGTTGAATGTTCCCTGCTAAATAAGTCAACTTTAAACTGGTTCAGGTGGACTCCAGTTTCCATAGCTGAAGCCTGATCAATACACTTCTTCCTGACATCTACAGAAATTCCACTTTATTCCTAGTTTTTGCAGATGGGCCCAGGGCAGACTGAATGAGCAGTGAGGGTGGAGCAGGAAACAAGAGTGACTCTAGGAGCAGATTGACCTAGGGGAAAGTTTTAGTCTAGAGCCTATTTCTGAACTGATGAGTTGTGAAGGAGAGAGAAAAATCAGAAGCCAGGAAATAGAGCCAAAGTCAGAGCAGAGAAGTTAAATTCTATGTTCAGTGGACGAAGTTCAGACCAAGGCAGAGAGTGAAGTTAGTAGTAAAGAAATTAACTTGAAAGTTCTGAAGCAAAGGGAATTCAAAGTGTGGAAAAGAGGAAAAATCAGGCTTTGGGAAACTCCCGTGCTTCAGGTTGCTGTGGTCCTTAAGAATTAGGTAAAACTGGACTTAAATAGTCGGCTCACAGCCCCAAGCAGGTCCAGCATTCCTCCCAGTGTGTCAGACTCTCTTGAGAAGGATGGTGACTCAGATTTCCACTAATCCTCTGTTTCCACTACATTCCCTGTCTCAGCTTCATGGTTCACCCTCCAGAAGTGCTATACCAGTCCACAAGGTATGGGCCTCAGGTCACCATTTCCAATCTTTTACTTCCAAACAATTCAACACACTCTACAACAGACTTTGTACAAGGGTTGAGGACAGAATGGACATCACAGAACAGCATGTTACAGAAAACTACAAAGTTGAACATAATTTTCTTTCGTAAAGTACCTTGACCAATGTGGCCCTCAAAGAATTCTCCTTGGTTCTTTCTAATATTTGGGCTCCTCCATTATCCTGCTATGCAGTCAGGTCCCTCCTCATTCTCCCCTTCAAGTTAACATCAGCAAATTCTTATTTATTCTTTTCATGGAGTGAAACCATCCACATGGTTTTCCCAAATGGCTTTTTCTCCAGGTAAAATGGCCTATGGAGGGAGTTTATCACCTAGGACAATCTCTGCCATGAATCAGGGTAGAGGCTAAGTTTGAAAACATGGGAGGGAGAATTTATGTGGCAGAAAGTCTCAAAAAGAAAATGAGGAATGGCATGCAGAGGTGAGATGGAAGGATGCACTAGAGTCAGCTATTTGTTACTGTGACAAAATACCTTATATCTTGGAGAAGGAATTACTTTAGATCATGGCTTCAAGGTTTCCAGTTCAAGGTGGCTGTTTCTATTGCTTTGGGCCTGTGGTGAGGCAGAATATCGTGGCCGGCAGTGTTCAGCAAAGTTAAGCTTATGGATGCCAGGAATAGGGCAGGGTGTGACTGGGATGCCAATATTCCCTGTAATGCACCCCAGTGGCCTAACTCCTCCCACTAGCCCCACATCCTGAACATTGCTCTACCTCCTGACAGCAGTGTATTCCACCACCTCCCAACAGTGCCATACACTGGTGGCCAAGGCTTTAACCATAGAGGCCTCTGGCAGCCATGTAAGAATAGAATGATAACAGATTCTGCTTGAACCACTCCCACCAAAGTGGTTGGAAAGGAACAAGGATGGGTACCTGGAAAAGGGACAGATGAAGTGGGATTGCTCATGCTGTCAGCCTTGGAAGCCTGGGGATCAGTAGAGAGGTCCACCTTCCCTCACTCAGCATGGGTGGTGAAGTCTGCACTCAAGCTGGGCTGCCTGAACATGAATCCTCACTCCACCCCTTGCCAGCTGCAGGGCTAGCAGGTGCACTCACCTGACTCTGCATCTGTAAAGTGAAGATAACAATGCTACCTATCTTACAGGCTTATGGGAGTGTTCAATAAGAAATGGACAAGAGGCCAGAGAACAGTGACCAAAACATCTCAAGTGCTCAATAAAAAGCCTGCTATAATTATGATGACACAGTATCCTTTTAGAGGAACGAGACTGGGAGAATCTCATCATCTTAAGATTCAGCACAAATCAGTGGAGCATGAGAACAAGATGAAGAGGCAGAGCCCCTCTGGGCTATTTCCAAGCTGTATGACATCACCCAAGCTTCTTACCTTGTCCAAGTCTCGGTTTCCTCATCCATAAGGTGGTGGTGATTACACCAACCCCAGGGGATTCTTCTGAGGATAGAGGACGGTAGAATGTGTAATGAGAATAACACAGTGACACTACTGAGTTCCATAGCATCTAGGAAGTGCCCTCCCCTGCCAGCTGATTATCATTCTTGTTCTTCTATAACTAGCGATTAGGAATTAAAAGCAAACCTGCAACAATAAACCATAAATATCACTCTCAACTTCCTCTTCCTCCTAATCTCTATTCATTTGATGAACCAATACTTTTGAAAAAAATAAAGTCAAAGCAACACTTAATACATTTTCATATCCTTGTATTTTTTTCTCCCATGGCCTTTTCAATGTGCTTTTTGGCTCTCTTGTCCCCCAGTTGGATCAAATCTCAGGGAGGTCATAGCTTTCTCCATTATCTGAACATGAATTCTCACTCCACATTAATCAGCTGCAGGCAAGTCTGACAATAAATATTCTCTATATCATGTTCAAAAGCTAAGAGACCAATGCAATGCAATGGTCAAATCATCAAAACTGCAAGCTCTCGGCTAGTTAAGAGTGCCAACCCCCATCACAGGCCTGAGTGAGCCAAGCACACAGCCAAGCCCTCCGGGTTTCCCCCTCTCTCTCCTGCCCTAATCATTAGCTACTGATGGTGGCCTATTAGGTCCATAACTGGTCCTAGAGCCAGCAAAGGTCAACATCAGCTGTCTTGTCAGCCTGGCTGCCTGGGAGAGTTTTAAGACTTTCTCCTAAAACTTGTAAAAGACTCTGTAAATCCTTTCCTACTTCCACAAGTTGTGGGTGACTAAGAGCACCAACCCAGTCTCGCTAGAAGGTCATCGGGCCAGTTGTCTTAGAAGGTGACCCCAAGCCAGCTTCCCTCCAGGAGCCACGCCCCAGGGGCTCACTGTTACCAACAGGGGAGCTTGCTCAGACACCACAATTTGTTGGCACTCTGCCATCAGGGTGAAAGCAACTGGCTCAGCCTCAGGCTCTCAGATTGTCCTGTGAGAGTCACAGCCCAGTTGTGAGCCCCCCAAACTCTTGGACACATTTACCCACTCCTCAAGCTGCTCTCTGAATTTCAGCTTAGGAAAGGGAACAGTCCCAGCCTATGTAGTAGGCACAGAAATACCCAGTTTCCCATGATGTTTGTACACCCCAAGGTAATCTTATTCTCCAGTGTGTCCTCACCTCTTTTTTCTCTTTTCCTATGTGGTCAGGAGTGGCAGGTGAGCTTCAAGTGCATAACAAATTTTGTGATCTCACAGCACGTTATACATGGGTTGTCTGGCCCTTTGCTGTAGATAACACTATATAAAGCACCTGTTGTACTGTTCTCAGCTTTTAGGGCTTCTGAAAAAGACTCTAAAATCCCTTTTTAACAGCCTAAAATAAACAGGGATCATTAATTGAATCTTTCAACATAAAACCATACTAAAATTAGCATTTCATTCTAGATTCCAAATTATAATCACATTCTCATTCAATGAAATTAACAAATCCAAGATGTCCCATCCATGCTATCAGCCTGAACAGACATACCAGCTCACACTGATGGACTGTACCAGACACATATGTGAAGACATTGATGGGCCCTTGAGCAGCCAGGTATCAATGCCAGGGCTGGCAGGGATGGCATCAGGAAAACCTTCTGTCACTGCAGCCTGAAGCTTTTTCTCATCACGTGGGGTGCCAGGTCAGGTTTTCTGTTTATTGTTTTCATCAGTACACCTGGCACACCACATGATGAGAGAATTTTTTTAATGGGCTCAATATTTATCTCTTGCTTTATCCTTCATTGGTTTTGGGGGGCTTGGGGTTTATTCTCTTTTGTTCTTCATTTCTTTTGACTTGTTTTCATCTCATTCTATTTCTTTTTTTCTCTTTTAAAAAAATTTTTTGTTATTATTATCTAAAACTATTAATTACCTTTTAATCCTGAATAGGATCCTCTGTTTTACTTTTCTCTCCTCTTTCTCCTCTTCAGTTGATTAATATTTCAAGTTTTACACTGGGAATTTAGCACAAGTGGTACTGGGCCTACCTGGGAAGCAGAAGGGCAAGAGTTCAATCCCTGGTACTGCAAAAAAAAAAAAAAAAAATTCAAATTTTATTTTCCCATTCTTTATAGCTCCACCCACTCTTTTTATTAGTCTAACAATTAAGCTTTAAGAAACTTTGGATAGTTAATTCAACGCTATTCAGTGTTGAATTGAATACTATTCTATTTTTTCTTATTCTATTTTTGGTAGAGTTAAAGTTGTTCCTTTCAGTAGATATCTGCTATATGTCAATTTTTTTTTTTTTTTGAGACAGGGTCTCACTTTGTAGTTCAGGCTGGCTCTGAGCTTACTATGTAGCCCAGGCAAACCTCAAACTCAGCAATCCTTCTGTCTCTGCCTCCCGAGTGCTGGGATTACAGGCATGAGCCACCACGCCCAGCACTGTGGTATGTGGTATTGATTGCTGGTGGGCGTGAGTCACCACACTCAGCATTGTATGTGGTTACAGGGGATCGAACTCAGGACCTTGTGCTTGCGAGGCAGGCGCTGGAACCCCTGAGCTAAATCTCCGGCCCTATATGTCAATATTTGATTTGTGTTAGATTTTTTTGTATAAAGATCATAGATTTTTGTGCCAGAGATTAAACTCAGTGGTTCCGGTGCCTGCCTAACAAACCCAAAATCCCTGGTTTGAACCCTGATAACCACATACAACAATACTGGGCATGGTAACTCACACCCACCAACAATCAGTACTAGATACCACAATGCCAGGCATGGTAGCTCACACCTATAACCCCAGCACTCAGGAGGCAGAGGTAGGAGGATTGCTGAATTGGAGGTTTGCCTGGGTTATATAGTTCAGGGGAAGCCTGAACTACAAAGCGAGGCCCTGTCTCAGAAAGAAAGAAAGAAAGAAAGAAAGAAAGAAAGAAAGAAAGAAAGAAAGAAAGAAAGAAAGAAAGAAAGAAAGAAAGAAAGAAAGAAAGAAAGAAAGAAAGAAAGAAAGAAAGAAAGAAAGAAAGAAAGAAAGA
>PVIC010001483.1:0-90809 GCA_004025085.1 Thryonomys swinderianus | reverse complement strand
TGCACTCTTGCGGAGACACCAGCCAACACATGATGAATGGCTTCACTGGCATCTGCAGAAGCTGGCCAAGGGCAAAGAACCACTGGCTGGATGGGACACTTCAGCAGGACAGCCTGGCCCAGGGGCTTCAGTGGCAGGGACACCTCTCTCTCTGGGCAGGGGTTTTCCACTTGAACCTCAGCTTTCTCCTCTTTCAAAGGGAGAACACTCCTAGAGTGACCTGCTGACCACTAGGCAGACTGCAGTTAGCAGAAAGAAGCCCTCTGGGCTGGGCCCTGCTTGGGGCCATTGGTGCTTTCTGGTCAGCCCATCCATGATATGGACAACAACTGCCCAGCTTCTGGGTAGCTAGGGAGAGCCAAGAATGAGGCTGACACCAATTGCAAGCAGCCGCTGCTTTCCAATTCATGTGGCACTGCCCTCTCCACTGTCTACCTTACAGAGAGCAGGCAGGACAAATGCCACTTACTACCTGTAAGTCCAGATGAAAAGGAACCCTGCCCTCCCTGGAGCCAAACTCCGGAGCCTCCCATGGGCATGTCAGTGTCCTATCACCATTTTCCAGACATGGGCTCAGAGAGCTTCGATGCTTTGTCCAAGATCACACATTTTGTGAGTCTCCACTTGATTCAAACCCAGTCTTCCAGGGCTGGGGATTTAGCTCCGTGGTTCCAGCGCCTGCCTCGCAAGCACAAGGGCACATGTTTGATCCCTGGTACCAAAAAAGAAAACATACACACACACACACACACACGGGCCGGAGGTTTAGCTCAGTGGTTCTGGCGCCTGCCTCACAAGCACAAGGTCCTGAGTTCGATCCTGGTAACCACATACAATGCTGGGCATGGTGACTCACACCCACCAGCAATCAATGCCACATACCACAGTGCCAGGCGTAGTGGCTCATGCCTGTAATCCCAGCACTCGGGAGGCAGAGGCAGGAGGATTGCTGAGTTCAAGGCTTGTCTGGGCTACATAGTGAGCTCAGGGCCAGCCTGAAATACAAAGCGAGACCCTGTCTCAAAACACACACACACACACACAAACCCCTATAGTCTCTCCTATGTGCTACGTGACTTTGAGCAGTCCATATACACACATCCACATGCATACACGCACGTACTCACGGGTGCCCACACACAAGCACCTGTATCTCAATCTCTGGGATGAGGAAGGTGAAGAAGGTGACTGTCTCTGAGGACCTCTCAGCTCTGACACTTTGGAAGCCTAGGACACCTAGCAGAGCCCTTGACCAGGGCTCTGGCTCCAGCTCTGTGTCTCAGTAGCAGGCTGCACTCAGGAAGTCCAGACATGTTTACATTTAACCCAGGAGCACTGGTGACAGGCCTGGGGACTGTGACCTGGGACTCCAAGGTCTGGTCCTGGGGTCAGAGCGTGCGCAGGGAAGCCCCCACCTCAGCTAATTTACTGTGAAGCAAAAATCAGGCTCCAGGGCGGCGGGAAGCAGAGCTGAGCGCCAAGCACGCTCCCATCCTGTTCTGTTCCACATATTTTCAGTATTTATTGTCCCCATATGTGATGCTGAACATTAAAAAACATGTTGCTGAGATTCCTCCAGAAAGGGCTGACATTTCACAATATTCCTCTGATGCTGGGGATTACTGTGCAGGATGATGAAAACGTGGTTTATTCAAAACAGATTGGGGCGGAAGAAAACAATGGCAAGGCCTCGGGAGAGATTCAACACTTCAACACGCTCCCTCCCGAGAGAGGCCGAGAGGCAGCCACCAGCCCAGGGCAGAGCCAGGCCCCAGGACTTTCGTCCAGGGCAGGGATTTCAGGAGGGTTTTAGGTTTAACTCAAGGGCCACCCTGATGTGCCAGATCCTAGGGAATCCTAAGGGCCACGGTTTAGGGACACTTCTATGGACCAGGCAGAATGTACCAAACTGAGGCCCCTCACCGGGTCCTGTAAGACCTCTGAGAAACTGTGTTTAGACCATGTGCTCAATTTCACTGAGTTGATCACTCACTGAATGAAATCAAGTGATTCAGATTTTGGTTCAAAGTTCTTGGTTTCAGAGTTCTGGGAACACAGGCTACTGACTTTGTGTGGCCCTGGACAAATGAACACCTCTCTGGTCCTCCATTTATTCACCTGAAAAAGGAAGCCTTCTCCAAGTACCATAAGTCTACAGGCAGCAAGGAGCAGGAAAAAGGAGTCTCAGCTCCTCTCCCAGCCAGTCAGCAGACACTGGGAGGCCTGGTAACCCCACTCATACAGCTCTCCCTAGCAAAGGGCCTGGGCAGGTGACCTGGGTCCTGGGCCTCCCTGTGAACTTGGCAGATTAACGACTTGGGCCCATCCACCTTGAAAGAGGACCTGGAGGGTTTGGACAGACCCAGTTCCTGTCTAGCTCTGCCACCTGTGACCAAGCCCTTCCTTGGTCTAAGCCCCTGCTCACGGGATGGTTACTGTGTCTGCTATGTAGGTATGAGCACCAGAGGTCACCATGGAGAGAAAGTGTCCTAACTCAGAGCCCTCCACCCCCTACTGCCTTAAAACAGCGTCCGAGGGCCACTGCCCCATCCCATGGTGTCTCACAGGAGTCTACACGGCCCTCTCCGGCCTCAGGCCTAGATGGCAGGGCCCTGGGGGTGGGAATCCATGGGCACAAGAAGCCAGCTCAGCCCCAGCACTGCAGAGAACACTGCCAGAATCACTGAGTTTCCTGAGGGATTTTGGCTATCTGTAAAACCTTAAAATTTGCACAAACGTGCACATACCACATGGATGGACACTCAGACCATTTTATTTAGTCCTAGCTGCAGGACAGGTAGGGGAGGGAGGAGAGTTGGGTCACACAGGAAACCCTGAGGTTCTTGACCCTGCAGGAAAATCCAGCCATGGTGCCTGGGTTGAAGTGACCACAGAAAGGGATGCTCTCTGCCCTCAGTGCCAAGGCGCTAGGGTCAGCTGGGCTGAAGGTGGTGCTGCAGGCAGAGTGCCCTAGACAAGCAGCAGGTCCAGAGGCTGCCAGACAGCAGACAGAAGCTTAGCCCATGTTCTGCAAGCCTCCCTTCCCACTGTAGACCCAGCCTTCCCGGCATCCCCAGCGGTGGCTAGGCCCCCAGTGCCAGCACAGAGCCCTCCCGGAGGCAGGCTGGGGCCATCTGCATAACCGCAGAGCTGTGGTTGTGAGTGGGACAGAACCCTCCCAGCCATTCTCAGCTGACACCATTTATGGGCCCCAAATGCCTGTCTGGGGCCTGAGGCATTGGCAGTGACTCAGATTTCCAGGCTCACAGCCTCCTCTATTGCTGAGCAGAGGGACCCAGCTTCTCATTGCTCCTTCAGGACTGCATGGCTGGAGCCTCCCTCCTCACCTGACGGAGCTGGCCGGACTTGTCCCTCACCTGCTGCAGAAGCCAGCCCTGCCACCCTGGAAGGGACACGGCAAGCTAATGAGACCATCCTGCGCCCAGAGCACACACTCCCAGGGGCGCATGGAAACACTGGCCACGTGAGGTCTGAAGAGAAAACGGACAGCCAGGCAGGGAGGGCAGCAAGGAGGCAGGGAGCGCTGGCTGGGGTAGGCTCTGTAGGCAGAGAGGGCGGCAAGTGCTGGACTTGCTGGGATGGTGCCCTTAGGAGAGGGGTTCAGAGGGGCCCTATGGGCCACATCAGATCTTGAGACTGTATCATGAGTAGGACAGAAAATGTCTGCGAGGCCTTACTGACCCATGCAGGGCTGTTCCTGCCCTGCTGGCGATGGCGCTGTGGTTCTGTGACGCTAGTTACTTCCCTCTCGTTCCTGAGACAAAACACTGACAACTAAAGTTAAAGGGAAAAGGTTTATTTAGCTCACAGTTTGTAGAAGTTTCAGTCCATAATCAGCTGGCTCCAAAGCAGTGATGACAAGCAGGCATCGCAGAAGAGAAACAACATGGGGTGCACAAGGCAGCAAAAGCAGTAAGAACCTTAACAGTGTCTTTCTGAACCCTTTTAACTCATTCAGACTACTTGGGGCCCACAGCACTCACGTCCTTAATTCTAGTGCCCTTGGGCTTGGCCCCACCATGAATCAATCACATACACTGGATTCAGCAACCTCAAAATAGCCTATGATCACGTGAGGCTTTGGGGGACATCTAGACACAAATTGCAACAGGTTCCAATATGGAGCTCATCTAAAGATGAGGAAACTGGGGCTCCAAAAGCTTATGTCCCTTTCCTAAACTACCAGGGCTGGACTTTATTCTGGACTGTGGGCTCAAGCTGCCTCTTACCGGGCTAACAGCAGGGGGCAGGGATGGGTGGGAACCACCAAGCAACCAAAACGGAGGGAGCTGTCTGTCTTAGAAGGCCAGGTTGCCCCTGTCTCCTTCTCCACATAGGACATGGCCTTGGATAGTAAACCAGGCCTTGGTTTAGCCATTTGTACCCAGAGGGATTGGGATCAAGGGTACCCTGGCTCTACCAGTCCTCTGCTGATTCCAGTGCTGGAGATTGGAGTTCGGTTCCACTTCCAGACTCCCCTTGGTCTCTTGAATTGCAGCCGAGCTTCAGGGCCACACAAGAGCCAGGACAGGCTGACCCCATCCCAGGCCACCACATGCCCTCACATTGCCCTTGCAGCCTCAAGGGGATGGACTAAAACATGACAGGTATGACATTCAAAATGTTTAACACCTGGCACAGCAAAGTACACTAAAATATTCATCCAAAGCTTTAAAATATTTTCTCTTTTACTTGCCAAGTAGATTATACCTATCACCAAAACTGCTTGCCAAGTGATGGAAGTCATAACACAGATTGCTCACCAAATCAGATGAAGTTTCCCCTCACTTTCCCCCACACAAGACTAGGGAGATCTTCCCTGGGACACAGCTACCATCAGATGAACCATGCAGAGTTCTGAGCTCTAACTTGACACCGGGACCTCATCCAAGGCTTCTTGCACATGGCCCTTATGCCCAACATGCTCAGGGACCAAGCAGCCAGCACTTTACTGTGCTGGAGTCACACCTGGATGCCATGGCTTAAGCCACAGGTCCTGTCCTCAACTCTGCTGCAAACCTCTCCGTGGAGGCTGCCTGGCCTCCTACCTTCTCTGCTGGGAGAAGCTGTGCACACCTTGCACAGCTAGCCTCTCCGTCTATTTCCCTGGTGGCCACAGAGCTCCTCCAGGTCTGTAACTCCTCCTGCAGTGGCTAGTGGTGATGCCATTCAGTGACTATAAGATGGCTATGTGCTGACCAGCATGGAAGTGTCTGCCTTTGAACAGGTAGTCTGTCCCTGGAGAGTAAACGCATCCATAGCCCAGGCCAGGCACCTCTCCCTGACACCCAACACTGGGGAGTCTGGATGGTGGGTGTGTGCACCCGAGGCTGCAGAGAGCAGTACATAGCCTCTGGGGGTCTGGGAAAAAAGGAGGGACAAGGGTTTGGTGGGATCCTGACTTTCCAATTGCTGTCATTCCTGGGAAGACAATCCTGGGGAAGCCACCACCAGTCGGTCACCAGGGCTCCCACAGCTGCCATGGTTGCTGTCCACATAGCTGGCTGCCATCAAAAGCCCAGTTCCCCTCTTCCTGCTCACTGTCTGTGAGCTCAGGGCCAGCCATTTGCCAGTAAGCTATAGTAATCCTGAAGGGGACTCCCTCTCCCAGCTCTCGCTGCCACCCAGGGGCAACCAGAGTGCCATAGGGTAGGCTGTCTTCCCCAGGGGCAGATTGGAAATCATCAAGTATATCTGAGATGTATCAGCAAGAAATCACTGAGTGTCAGACAGACAAAGGGCACCCAGCTCTGCTGTCTGCTCTCTTACAGTCACGGCCGAACTAGCAGGCCTCCCTCTGCTTCAGCTTCCTTCTGCAAAAACACACAGTCCTGCATCGCACTGCAGTTCAGCTTGAGTTTTTGATTTTACAAGGACATGTTGATATGTACTCTGTAAAAACTGTACTTCAGCCGGGCATGGTGGCTCACACCTGTAATCCCAGCACTCGGGAGGCAGAGGCAGGAGGATTGCTGAGTTCAAGGCTTGCCTGGGCTCCATAGTGAACTCAAGGCCAGCCTGAACTACAAAGCGAGACCCTGTCTCAAAAAAAAAAAAAAATTGTACTTCAAACTTGGAATTTTAATTTCTTCCTGGGCCAATAATACACAGTGCCATACTCTCTCTCCATGCTAGGCAGCAGCAGCGATCATAGCTCCCAGTCGGCCTCATAGCCACAAGGGAGACAGTTGCCTCTCTCCAGGGCGCTTTGTTGCTGAGCGAGCACATTCAGGAGGAAGTTCAGAAGAATAATGAATACACTGTCAGTTACATACTTTCAATTTACAAAGGCTTATCTGGCATAGACATCAGAGGTGAAGGGGCATCTGTCTATGACAAGCCCTACTGTGTGTCCTCTTGTTTGTCCTAGCTTCCAAGGCCCAGGTGTCCAGAGATAGAAGTGACAGATGCCCAAAGAGAACCATGGCCCCATCCTCATGGCACTCAGTCCAGGGTGGAGACACAAACTCACAGCAAGGAGCGATCTTCACCACGAGAAGCCAAAGTGGGGTGAGCACGTGCACAGAGAGAGGATGAGCCATGCCCAGGGCTGGGGTGACAAAGCTGCTGGGAGGCAGTGGGAACAGGGCTGTGACACCAGTGCCCAGCATGCCGCCATGACTGAAGAACACTAGGAACAAGCTGGCACAAGCAGAGAGAGCTACAAGGTGGCAGCGGATGCCGAGGCTGGTGGAAGAACTACAGAGTGATCTGACCTGAGCCAGGTGGGACGCTCCCCAGGGTTTGTGTAGAGCAGCAGTGACTTCTGACTGCTGGTTAGACAGTCTCACTCCCGAGGAGGCAGAGCATGAGCAAGACTCACTGCCGGCAGAGGCAGCTCAGGCTCAGACAAGAGCAACGCAGTGGTGGAAATGACCAGAGTCAGGCTCAGCTGGGAGGCACAGATCTTAAAGGGGAGCAAGGCCACCCCTGCGCCTGAGGTGCCTGGAGGAGAAGAGCTCAGGAAAGTTCATCACGCTGCCCAGGATCCCACAGCACAATTCCTGCTCACAGTTCACCTCACCTTCTAGACGTAGAAAGGGGTCCACAGAGCACAACCTGTGCAGTGAAGACTCAGGCCCTGGGTCTGCCTGAGAGTATAGTCACAGACGCTCCCTCCACAGATCCAGCCCCCTGACCTTCCCAGGCTCACACACCAGCCTGGGCAGCCAGCACCACGTAGAGTGCCAGCTTTGCCAAAAGCTGACTGCTGGTTAGATGGTCTCACTCCATCTAATAGGGTATCCTACGATATCAAAATAATAATAAAAATCAAACATCAATATTTGAGATCTATACAAATTATTTGAAGTTCTGATTTTCCTGGATGTCCTATATTTTATCTGGCACCCAGAGCACCAGGGCCAAGGTGAACACAGGAAAACAAGGACAACTCCATTATTCTGCACTTTTCCAAGCCTCAGGCCAAGCCCACCTTCCCCCAGGAACCTGCAACAACCTATCCCACCAAAGCCCCCACTCAAACAGGTGTGCTCTGAACACTCAAGAATTTCTTAGCTAAATCACTGGCCCCAGTCAGCTTTTATCCAGCCCTCTGTGTATTGATGATGGCCCCAGGGCCTGTCCTGGGACTCAGGGACCAGGTCCCTACGGTATAACTCCCCGGGATGTCACTGGCCTCTCTGAGCTTGTTTCCCATTTAAGAAACATTTACTGAGTGTTTACTTTGTACTTTGTGCTACATGGCACTCTGAATTCAGGGTTAGGCGGACACAGCCCAGGACTGCAAGTAACTGGATGATCGAGTAAATGAGGACCATACAGGAAAGAGGTGATCCTGCATGGTTAAGGTAGGTGCCAGGAATTTAGGAAGAGATACAAAGTCAACACACAAAAATCAATAGTGTTCTTGTACACTAATAATGAACCCACTGAGAAAGGAAATAGGAAAATAATACCATGCATAATAGCATCAAGAGAATTGAATACTTGGAAGTTAACTTAAATGAAGAAGTAAAAGACCTTTACAACATAAACTACAGTGCTCTGGAAAGGAAATCAATGAGGATATGTAAAAATGCCAGGATATCCCCTGCTCCTGGATAGGTAAAATCAGTATAGTCAAAGTGCTTCCAGAACTGATATACAGATTTAACCTAATCCCAATCAATACAACAGTATTCCTCACAGAACTAGAGGAAATGATTCTAAAATTCATGTGGAACCAAAAGAGACTCAGAATAGAAAAAGTAATCCTCACAATTAGAGCAAAGCAGAGGGCATCACAATATCAGATTTCAAGTTTATTACAAATTTACAGTAATAAAGACAGCCTGGTACTTACACGAAACAGAATTAATCCCTGACACATTCAGCCACCTAACCTTTGACAAAAGGTTCAAGAACATATGCTGGAGGAAAGATACCCTCTGTAATAAATGGGTAGGGATATGGGTAAAAATGAGAATTAACTTGTGGCATATACTGGTACAAATTTCCCAATGTTATATGTGATTTTGAGATGTATATAAATTGTACCAATAAAGAATTCAATTTAAAAAAATAAATAAATGAGGCTGGGTAAACTGGCTATACCAAAGCAGAAGATTAAACCTACACCCATATCTCTCAGCATGTACTAAGCTAAAGTCAAAATGGATCAAAGATCTAAATATTAAACCAGAAAAACTCAACTTGCTAAAGATAAAATAGGTAAAACTCATGAAGTCATAGGCATAGGCAAAGACTTTCCGAATAGAACCCCAAGTGCACAAGAAATACCATCAAGAGTCAACAAGTGGGATTCTATCAAATTAAAAGGTAATAGGCTACTGCACAGCAAAGAAAATAACCAACAGAGTGAAGGGACAGCCTACAGAATCAGAGTTTTTCATCAGCTATTTTTTGGACAGAGAACTAGTATTGAGAATATATAAAGAACTCAAAAATTTAGACCCTCCCCAAATAAAAGGAACAATCCAAAAAGTGGGCAACTAAAATGAACAGATACTTCTCAGGAGAAGTACAAATGATTAGTAAATATATGAAAAAAATGTTCAACGTGGCTGGCCATTAGAATAAAGCAAACTAAATCAACACTGAGGTTCCATCTTACTCCGGAAAGAGTAACAATGATCAAAAACTCAATACAAACTCTGGCAAGGCTGTGGGGAAAAACCAACCTTTTTACATTATCAGTGGGAACGTCAACTAGTAACCCACTATGGAACACTATAGAAATCACTATGGAGATTCCTCAAGAAACTAAAAAGAGATATTTCACTTGACCTAGCTATTTCCCTACTAGTTATCTTCCCAAAAGAGTTCAAGACATTATGTGATAGTGAGGCATACATACTTATGACTATAAGAGTACAACTCATAATAGCTAAGTCTTAAAAAGAGCCTATATGCCCACCAACAGATTTGTGAATAAAGAAAATATGGTATTTATATGCAGTGGAGTACCACTCTGCCACAACAGAGGACAAACATGAATCATTTTAGGGGAAATGGATGCACCTTGAAATCATAATGTTAAGTGAAATAGGTCAGGCACACAATCTTAATTATCATATTGTTTCTCTCATATGAGAAGCCCAAAGTATAAATAAATTAAAGAGCAAAATGAAAGACAGATATAAGAAAACAGAAGATAAATCTTTTACAAATGGGAAGAAGACCAAGAGACAGAGGAGGAAGGCAGAAAAAGAATTGCTCTGTGCATGCACCAACTACCCATAATGAATGTAATCATTATGTGTTATAAGCAGGTACTAACAAAAATAGAGTTTATGAAGATTCAAACTCCAGGATGGCTGCTTATACAGGGCACCTCATACAAATGGTTTTTCCCCCATGTTATCCTAATTCTTTTAAGTATGAATCCGTCAGAGTTTGGACTGTTTTAGTAATCATCCTCAGTGGTTGCAAGAGTGAAGAAGGAGAGCCAGGAGCAGCTGCGCACATCTGTAATCTCAACTAGTGGGAAGGCTGGAGTGGGAGAAGTGAAGTTTGAGGCTAGTCTGAGAAACAACGAGACCCTGTCTCAAAATTGAAGGGAAACTCAAAAAGAGTTGAGCGTGTAGTTTAATGGTAGAGTGCATGCCTAGCATGTGTGAGGGCCTGGGTTCCATCCCAAGCCCTCCATAAAAGGAAGTGAATATTGTGTCAACATTACCTTACAAATAGGCATTGAGAACCTTTAAAATGTCCATTCCCTCCGCCCAGCAGCAGTACCTTCTGTGGGCACCCAAGGAGGCTCAGTACAGTCGATGCCAGTCTTCCTGGGTCACTTGCTCAGCTGGATGACTTTGGACAAGTTCCTTGTCATCTCTGTGCCTTGTTTTTCTCCCTGAATATTAGAAGCCAGGCCTTACACTCTGGAAAAGAAACCCAAAGAATCTTCCCAGACTCAGGAGAGGAAATGCCCCCAGTGCAGGATGAGACACAGTCCCTCACTTCAGCAAATTTCAACCCACAAAGTGCCCTGGGATCTCTGAGCCCCTGCTCAGCTTCTGCATCCTCCTTCTTAACTCTGAGCAAAGACCAATGGTCCCAGGCACCAGAGAACATCTTCTAATGGAGAAGTCACCAAGACGAATAAGAAGGGAAAGAGGCAGCCTGGCTGGGACAACACAACACCAAGGAGCTGTCATTAATTCCTCCGAGAGGCAAAACATCTTGTCATATCCTGTAAACAAGAAAAGGGTGCATAAGGGACATCTTAGAGAAAAAAAATTCTTAGAAATTAAAAAGGCATGAGGGCAGAATTTAGAAAATCAAGCTGAGGAACTTATTGCAAAGCAGAGTACAAAGACAATAAATAATAAATCAAGAAAAAGGCAGAGATGAGATTCAGGAAACAAAAGATCCAACCTAGTAGAATGGCTAGAGGATTTCCTAGGATGATGGTGTAGGGGTGGTGGGCTGTGGACCAGGAGGCGGGCAGCCCAGCCTGGGCAGCCTGGAGGCTCCTGGCAGACTTCTGTCCACTAACAAAACTAGCACATTTATCTAGTATGAATGAAGATCTTGACATATGATCTAGAAGTGCTATTGGCAAAGTTCTACATACAATCTGATAGGTACTTTGAATTTGTGTGTGTGTGTGTGTGTGTGTGTGTGTGTGTGTGTGTGTTGTACTGGATGGAGATTGAACTCAGGACTCTGTGCTTGTCAGGAAGGTGTACAGTAGCACTGAGCTAAATCCCTGACCCTGTAATAGGTACTTGGAGAACTAAGAAAACATTGAAAAAGAGATACAGAGATACAGAGAAATAGTTACTAACATCAGGAAAACAAAAAGTCATTCAGTGAAGGAAAAGTCTAGCATTCTACATAGTGAAATCTAACTAATGTTCACAACTACAGTTCAGTTTAATAATAATGATCTAAGTAAGCAAGGGTCAGAGATTTAGCTAAGTGGTTCTGGTGCCTGCCTCACAAGCACAAGGTCCTGAGTTCAATCCCTGGTTCCTAATTAATTAATTAATGATCTAAGCAAAATACTAAAATAACTGCTTTGAGGATGAGATGAAATGTGTGTGTGTTCAGGCAAGGAAACTAGAGTTAGGCTTTTATTATGCAGGGCAGGAAGATAAATGATGATGGTTACGCAGGACGATCCATCAAGAGGGAGGTGAGCCACAGACCTTTCATTTAGGGAGTTGAAGAGGACACCTTGGGCAAGAGGAACTGGCAGGAGGGAGGCTGGGGTTTCTGCTTTTCATAACAAACCTGGAAAACTTGTGTATTCTAAGTTATGCTCATGTGTGATACTGACCAAAAAAACCTAAAGCAAATACGGAAAAATGAGAAAGAAGAGAGAGAAGGAGGTAAGGAAAAAGGGAAATGAGAAACAAAAGAGAAAACTGGAGGGAGGTTCCTCTTGAGACTGGTGATCTCAAGGTGAGGACTTGAAGGGAACTTTCCCCCTTCTTTCTTTTCTTTGTGCTTCTTGGTTGGCTCCGTACTGACGGCCAGTGTCTCTTACTTTTGGTGTCATTGGAGACTAAGGACCAGTGAGGACCGCCTGGCAGCCTGTCCTGGCAGATGTGATGCCAGGCCCTCAGAAAATCTGCTGGGGACTGAAGGGAGACGGGCGGCCAAGTGCATCTGAGGGGACCGGCACTGCTCTCAAGTGCCCACTCTGGCCCAGATCGGCCTCCACCCCCATGGCCCAGAAGAAAGGCATCCTGGGCAAATCCAGCAAAGAGCATCTGAGAAGGCCCGGAGGTCCCCACTTCAAAGCCTCACGCTAATGCCTCCCGACAAGCGTGGCCGAGCCTCGGGGTGTTCCCTCGCAGGCTGACAGCGTCTATTCCCAGACAAAGCCACCAGAGCAAGGCGGTGTGAGGCCAGGGCCACGCTGCGACCAAGCTTTGGCCTGGCGGGGAAATGTGATTTCACACCCAGGCCCGCAGCCAAGCATTCATGCCCATCCAGGGTTGGGGCCACTTTGTGCTGGCTGGTCATGGGGTATCTCCCTCAACACCCCTCTCCCCTTCTTTTTCCCACCATGGTGGCCCTTCATGCCCCACCTCATCCACACCTCTAGGCGCATCTACCAGGTTTCAAGTCATCTCTGTCCCAGAGAGAGGCTGGAGGGAAAAGGAAGGCGGACAGGCTTGCAGCCAACCGAAATCCTGCTCTGGCACTTTCTCTAACTTCGTGATATGAGGCAAGTTATTTTAATCCCTGTTCCTTCATCTCCTTCATCTCCAAAATGGTGATCATATCTTCATGACAGAGCAGCTGTAAATTTCACAACTAATGGGAGCACATAGCCTCGTCTAGAGCAGCACAGCTTTTTCCTTTAGCGGTCAGGACCTAACAGTCTCCCCCAAAGCAGAGCAGCTTCTCATAGTAGCCATTTTATTTGCTTACAGTTCTGTGGGTCAGAGATTCCCTCAGGGCTCACCTGGACTGCTCTTCTGCCTCTGCAGCCTCAGGACATCCAGTGGCTCCAACTGCTCCGCTCTCACTGGGGGGCTACAGGCCAGCATGGTGGGTATCAATGTAACCCAGCCTGTGGTTCTCCCATGAATAGCTGTGAGGTTCCAAGATATGAAAGAAGATGCCTTAGATTTCTCAGGTTCTTGGATTTCCTTGGAAGTTAAACAGTGTCACTTTCAGAACATTCTATTGGTTGGTATCCAAAGGGATGGAAAAGAGACCCATCCTTTGATGAGAAGAGTAACAAAGGGTCTGCAGCCATCTTCACTTCAACACAGTAGATACTATCACTGTTACTCTTCCCCTTCCTTTGCTAGTCTCCAGGGACTAGCTAAGCAGTGTTACAAGGATCAAACCCATTTGTTCATTCAGCCATTCAACAATTATTATTTATTGAGCATTTACCATGTGCTTGGAACAAGAGACCATCAATAAGCAAGAAGTTAGATCCTACCTAGGAACTGTACAGGATGACAGGGGAGATAACACATCCCCAGTGGGTGGTGAGGGCAGGACCCTTAAGCAGAGGTTCAAGGAAGTGAAGAAGTTGACTAGGCACAGAGGGAGGAGGAGGAGGGTGTCTGGGCCAGTGTGACCAGAGCGTGGCTCAATGGGACCAGGCTAGAGATGCCTGCAGGACTAGGTGGGGGGACATGGAATTTAGACAAGTAGAGTACATAATTTAATCTTACAAGGAGAGCAGAGAGCTGAGCTAAGAATGTGCCCTGATAATCTCAGTGTGGGAGGTGGCACTGGATGAGGGAGGCAGGGACAGTGAAGATTGAGTATGAATGTAGCTTAGGGGACAGGCAGGTGGGTGAGGGTGCAGAATAGAAGGCAGATGCCAGGTCTGATGTGAGGTTTCTGGCTGTCATGGATGGCTGTATATCCTTTATTTGGATGAATGACATGGACAAATGAATGGTACTTGGGAGAAGAAAGAAAAGATAGGATTAGAAGCTTATGGGACTTGGAAATGGAGATGCCCTGTTGGCGCTGGACATGCCTATCTGGAAGGAGGGCTGGGCTGAAGATGGCAAATCACTGGGCAAATCAAGGCAGGTTTTACCTAGTGACAGCCTTAAAATCCAAGAAGCTGGGACCAAAAGGCTGGTTTCTCACCCAGGTAATAGTCTACTGGAGCACCTTCTAGACAGACTCTCAGGCCTGCCTGGGTCCTTATGCCTCTGCAAATGATGTCCCCAAGGCCTTAGAATCAGCTCCAAGGGTCCTTGGCCCTACCACGGGCCTTTGGGGCCTGGTACTGGTCCAAAGTTAGCACAGATACCTGCTGGGGCGGGGTCTCTGACATTGGCCAGCTGACCTAGAACGTGGACTGGGGGAACGAGGAGGGTTGGTCCCTGCAGAATAGCCTGTCGTCCCCAGGGCATGCACCAGTGAGCCTTGGAGAGACAGTCTCAGTCTGTCCTTCATGCTGCCCACAGAGCCTACTCGGGAGTTGGCCATATATAGTTATGTGACCCCTGAGTTGTGTTCTGTGTGTGTGTGTGTGTGTGTGTGTGTGTGTGTGTGTACATGGGGGGTAGGTCATCCCTAAGAAAACCAGATCACTGTAGTAAGAAAAGGGACCCTGTGAAACCCGAGCTCTGCACATGCCCACTGTCTTAACCAGGTAGTGGTATTTTTGTGTTTTGTTTATTAAGACACAACAAACACACAAAGTACAGGTGCTATTGTGTACATGTCAGTATTTTCTCACAATTGCACTCATATACCCACTGCTTACATCAGATATAGAAAGGAAGCACCCAAAGGGTCCCTCATGTGTTTCTTCTCAGTCTAGATATATCCAAAGGGCTCATTCCTGTCCCTTCAGCCCCATTCCTTGCTCTTCTTCTCTTGAGCTTCATATAGGCACAATTTTCACTCCTGTCTCCTTTACCCAGTGAGATGCTCTTGTGGTTACAAGTAGCAGTAGTTCTTCTTTCCTGCTATGTTATATTTCATTGTATGAATGCACCCCAATTTATCCACCATTCTTCTCCTGATGGATATTTGGGCTGTGGGCTCCAAAGACTGGCAAGTGGAAGTAGTCCACAGTAAGATGAAAACATGCACCGAGGGGGGCACAACAGCCTGACTTTGTCATTCTCCCAGCATCCTATGTGTTCTAGAGCCCCATCACCACCAACCCCAGCTTCTGGCACAGCACCTGGCACAGGTGGGTGATGGATATGCTACGGGATGAAGGAGGCAAATCCATCCCCAACCTGGACTTCTGACCCTTCTGTGTGCATGGGTGGTTTGGCTTCTCTTACCAGCACAAGGATGCAGTCAGCCTGTTGAAAAGAGACACTGGTCTGTAGTTGGCACATGAACAGGGCCCCAGAAAATATGTGGAATGAATGGAATCGCGTTCAGCTGACACAGGGAGGCACCCCAGGCTGCAGCATGGTGAGACAGACAGGACTCCTGAGCTCCCAGCGCCCTGGTCCAGCCTGGGCCTGCAGCCAGCTTCCGGCCTGGCAGACAGGGGTGGATGCTGTTTTGTTACAATTGTCAGAGGACTGTGTCTCAGTTCCCAGGGTTTAGACCCCTGCAACCTGGATGGTCCAGGGGAAAGGCAGGGAACCGGCCTCTCCAGATGTCCTCCCTCAGCTTCTCAGGCTGCTGGCCTCCAGGCCACCATGTGAGAACCCCAGCGGCCTTGCTCTCCCAGCAGAAGCGATCTGGACTCACATACCCTCCTCTCCTGGTGCCAGCCAACTCCAGTTGAAACTGTTGCAGATTTCTATCTTGGCTGCAAGGGCGTTAGGCATGGGTGGGCCAGGGCTGTGAGGACTGCCCTGGGAGGGCCGGGTGGGAGAGCCCGCTCTGAACCTCACTCCTGAAGGGCGGCAGCACCGAGGCCTTGCGGGAGGGAGGTGGGCATTGCGACATGAGGCTGACCAGGGAGAAGCCCAGCGCTGCTGTATAGTTGCTGTAAGATCTTGGATGAGGCACTTCATCTCTCTAGACCTCATTTGTTTCATTGGAAAATAAGATTGGCCTGATACTATTGGCCCTGAAGGAAGACAGAACCAGAGGATGGCCGCAAAAAGCTCATTGTAGAGAAGGGGCTAGCAATTCTCTTGTGTTTCCTGACTTTGGAGAACACAGAGGTGGGCATATGGACCCAGAAACCAAGAGAAAGTGGCTCAGCAGCCAAGATGAGCAGCCAGTGTGCTGGGGATTTGCTTCGAGGGCCCTCCCTGCTTTGGGTGTCCTAAAATCCATCTTCCTGGCGTAGCTTGGAACACTGCTTTTTGGGAGAAGCCCCAGTCCTCGAACGAAAGCTGTGGATGGGAAACTATAAACAGGCTAGAAAGAAACTAAGTTTGTTTCCATGGACCAGGGCAATGGTTGTTAATACATGAATATGGGAATCAAGTGAATGGTAAAAACCTGAAAAACTGAGTGAACTGGAGAGCGATAAAAATAACATCTAACACATAAAACAAACACTCCCGCACAGCTTCTTACATACCCGTGTACCTCCCCTGCATATCTCACTTGAGCCTTAGGAAGAGTTCTATGATGTAGGGGCCATTTTCCTCACCATTGCATAGTTGAAGAAACTGAAGTACAGAGAAATAAAATGACCTGCCCAAAGACAGACTGATAGCTGGGGCCACGATGTGACCCCAGGCTGCTGGCCCCTGGACACAGCCTGACTGCCTTTGAGGAGCAAGAATCTGACAGGCGATGCAGGGGTGGGGGTGGGTAAATGGCTCGATGGGAGGGTGGATGTGGAATGAAGAAACCAATGCATGAGCGAGCGGCTCAGCAGGAAGTGGGCTCATGCCTGGGGCTAATCGTTCATTGATTCCAGGGTGCCTGCCAGGAGGGCAGAAGCTAGGAGTTAAAATGATGATGACAGAGATGTGGAAACCGACACTCACCCCCTCCCAGCATCCCGCAGTTGTCTGCAGTTGTCTGATGTCCCTCGATTCCCTGTCCTTTTCTCCAGCCACCTCACTTTCAAATCTACATCCTTTGGGAGGGGACACTCCGCAGTTGGAGCCTGACTCACACATCAGATGTGCCCTCTCAGTGTTCAGGGAGGACGGTGCCAGGAAGGGGTAACTGAGGGCAGCTTTTGGCACCTGGAGCTAGGAGGACGTCCCAGGCACCAAGAAGGCCGCCTTCCCTTGGCTAGCCACCACTGCTTCTCCAAGCAGCGAGGCTTCCTACCCTCTTGGGGGACATGAAGATGCAAAACAAGCAGACCCACAGTGCTCTATTACAGGGCCCACGGCCACCTCAGGGAGAAGGCCGCTCCACCCTCCCTGGTGGGACCCCCTCAGGCCAGCCTCAGTGAGGACCATGATGTCTGAAGTCTACTCCTACAACCTCAGTTTCCCCATCTGTCAAATAAGGAACATAGCCTGTCCCACCCACCACTCCAGAGCAACTGGTACTTATTTTTAAAGGGGGAAAAATTATCTTCACTTAAATGGTTTCTGTTCTCTGCTGGTCACTTAATCACTATAGAAAGTAAGAAGTTTCCTTTTCATGAAACATTAGGAAGTAAGTTGTATGTTTAGAAGTCCTGTTTCACCAGTAGGGAAACTGAGGCACAAAAGGACAAGAACATTAATCTGATTGTTCTGACCCTAGAATTATGTTCTTAACACCAGGTGGGACTAACTAGCCTGAACCCAACTGGCACTATGCTCACTCTTCCCTGCCTGGCCCAGCCCTTTCAACCTGGGCATTCTTGTCCTGAGAGTCTGAGGATACTTTGTCTCCTGTACCCCTGGGGCTGACAGTAGGGGCAGGGCAGCCCTTTTCCATCGCTTCAGGCTTCCCGCCTTCCTCTGACCCTTCATGGAGCCTACTGGTCCCCTTCATCCTCTCTCCTTGCCTGCCTCCTGCTTCTCCCTAGCACCTGACAATTCCATAAACCCCTTGTCACTTCCTGTTCCCACCCTGCCCTCAGAGCCTGACATCCAGCCACAGAGACACACCAGTCCTGCTGTCACCACTGCTCCCCGGAAGTCCAAATCATCCACCTTTGCCATCCCAACCAACCCCCGTGGTCCTTGGTGGGCTCAGTAATCAGGTTCCCTGCTACAGGCAATTTCTTCTTGTTTTCACAGCCTCAAAACCCTCCTGCTAGACCTACCAACCCTCAAGACTACCTTTGCCCCAGGGAAGACTTCACAGAAGCAAATGTATAAAGTCCAATCCAAGCTGATTCCAGAAAAATAAGGAAATATATTTTCTCAAAAACCTGGGAAAATCAAGGGAGTAGTTTAGATCAGGTGTAACGATCTAGGACTCGAACTTGGCCTTTCTTTAGCTCTTCATAGAGCTTTCTCCTCTCCAGTCCCTCATCATCACAGCAAATTGTCCAGTGGAGAGAGGGAGTCCACTTTGTCTCAAAAGGAAACCCTGGCCTTGAATTTCCTGGGGAGGGGCAGCCTGGGAAGGCCTGACAGTGTGTGCAATGCACTGATTGGCTTAGTAGAGGTTATAAGTCTGCCCTTGAATGTGGAAGGCTGGGAGTATTGTGAGATCAGCTCCATCAGAAGGGCATGTCCTCAACTGAACACAGAGATACCAATGTCACTGTAAGGGGTCTGATGAAACAAATGTCCGTCACAATTCCCACACTTCCCTCCCACCCCCCACACCACCACCATCTGATGGGGCAGGACCACATTCGGTATCACGCTCCCCCTACAGAACAGAGCCCCAAATTTCCTGCTCCTGCCACCACCTTGAGGAATCTTAAATGAGAGCAGGAAGGGCCTTGACTCCCTAATGACCTCAGTGACCTCACTTACACACAGCCCCCTATGACCTTGTCCTATTGCAAAGCATCTCTCAGCTCAGTCCTCCCCCAAATTCCTGAAATGCAACGCCATGAAATATAAAATAGTGGGGGTTTCAAGACACTAGATTTGCAGATAATTTGTTATGCAGCCACAGACAATTGGAATTCATCCCCAACAGAAATCCATGCATATGTACACCACAAGATATGTACAGGAATGTTTATTGCATCATTGTTTGCAAAAGCCTAAAGTTAGAAACAATCTACATTCCACCAGTGGAAAAATCAGTCTTAATAATTGTGATATAAGGGGTTACCTTTCAGCACCAAGAACAAATAGATGGGAGTAACCTGTGTCAATGTGGGTGGTATCAAGACAACGTGGGTCCAAATATAAGCAGTGTAAAGATGTGTGCAGCTTGGGAGCATTTATAGAAAGTCTTCAATGATGCAAAACAGTACAATGTTTTGTTTTGAATTCTTATATATACAGTAAAAATACAACCACATGCAAAAGAATGAAGACCAACATTATCATTATGGTAGCTACATCTGCAGAGAGAGGAAGTGGAGAGATGCCACGGGAGCATCTGTATTTCCCATTTCATTTCTTAAGAAATTAAAAAAAAAGTCTCAGCTCTAGCAAAGCTGAGAAGCGGTGCACAGGGGGATCTTTCAAATACCTGACACCTTCTAAGCTAGAGGTCCCAGGGTGTGATGGTTAATCTTGATCAGCAACTTGATTAAATTGAACAACGCCTAAGAAGTGAGTAAAGCACACTCCAGGTGTGTCTGCTGGTGTTTCCAGAGGTGACTGGATCATGAGGGCTCTAGCTTCATCACTGGGGTTCATCAATTAATTAGAACATAAGTTTATGGCACTGCTGGGAGGTTATGGAAATAGTTGCAAAGGGTCTAGTCAGAGGGAATGCATTATGAAGAAGCGACCTTGGGGATTCTCTGGTCCTTGGCTGTTTCCTCTCTGCCTCTTCTTTCGTTCTTCCCTTCCTGGCTGCCATGAAATAAGCAGCTTTCCTCCCTTAAGCCCTTCTGCCATAATGTGATACCTCGCATCAGGCCTATATCTGTGCAGCCAGCTGACCATGACCTGAAACCTGAAAGAAAATCAAGCTTTCCTCCGTGAAGCCATTTTTCTCAGTATTTGGCCACAGCAATGAAAAGGTGACTAACACACCAAATGCACCCATATCTCAGCCCTGGGCACAAAGCCTTGATTTGTCCAGTGGTGAACATGTGTAGGCAGGGTCAGGGAAGAGCCCTGGTCCCCAGGAGTGTCACATTCAGAGAGTCAGTACAGCAGCTAGAACCAGCCTCTATGAATGTACATCAGTATTTCAAACACCAAGACACCCAGCTAGACACCCCACTGGTGCCTGGGGTGCACCAATGCCCATTCCACTGATGAGTGGTCTGCACTTTGGAGCCCATTGGCTGTAAGCCATAATTCTTTTTAAGGAGGTAAGATGGGAAGGGTGTTATCTGTACCCAGAGTAGAAGGAGATCAAGACAGGTAGGGCTGCCTTGCCCATAGTGGAGCTGAGACAGGATAGGAGATAACCTCCCTGCTTCCTGACTAGAAGGACCTCTCCCCTCATAGCTACCACTCCCCAACAAACTTTACCTCTGTCCATTGTTTCTCCAATAATGAGCCTCTTTAACATGCTCAGCCTGGAGACACAGTGATGCATGTCCCTGCTTTTAGTGCATCACAGCAACCGGAGGACAGACTAGTCTACTGCTGTCCACATCAGCAGTATGTGGACAGGAAGAACAGAAGGCAGAGATGTGGCCAGAGCCTTGGGGCCAGGAAGAGGAGCACTGTACAGTGTGACCACAGGCACCAAGGAGTGACAGAGAGTGTAGGGGTGACTTGTAAGGACCTGTCCAGACACTACCTTCTTTAAAAGGATAGAGACAAGTAAGGGGCATTGAGCCAGCAGTGACATCTTGGATTCCTAGTCCAGGCCTGAGAAACCTTGGGACAGGGACTTCCTGTGCAATTTGCCCACTACTAGGAGCCTGGGAGGGCCCTGGCAATATCCCCATGGCCGTGGCAGATGCTACTGGCACTACTCTGAGGCAGGTGGTAGCCAGCCTGGGGGACACTACTCACAGCTGGATGCAGTGTGCAAGGCAGCCACGGTGGGTGCTCATGTCCCCCAGGGTGGCGTGCAGCCCAGAGCTGGTGTCCCAGAACCTTCAAGTGATCCTGGCCCAGGTCTCTGTAAGGGCCTTTGGGGTCACTCTAACTTCTTCTCTCTTGCCCGTAACAGGATCTGGAGTGCTGGAGTAGGGCTGGGACGTCTTTCCACAGCAACCCCCTCACCCAGGATGTCACCTTGGGGTCTGTCTGAGGGCAGTGGGGTTCTTGTCCAGAACTCAGAGGACATGGGAAGATGGAACAGAAGAAGTGGGCAGTGAGGCTGTGTCCCTCCCCTGACCTACCAGCTGGGATGGGGTCTGGGTGGATTCATGGCTCTTCCCCAAACTACACCTCCTCACTCTGCAACCCCCAAACTCACACACATGAGAACATGCCCTGCAGCTGAGTGCACTATAAACCTCTGCAAAGCACACATGAATTCTTTCTGGTTGCTTTTATTTTATTCTCCTTTCATCCCTTCCCAGTTAGTACCCCATAAACAATGAACACATCAGCCCTATGTATCTGAGGGTTCTGCTCCCCTGGATTCAAGCAATCTGGAGTCAAAAATGTTCAGAGGGGAAGGATGGCATTCACGCAAACCACTTACAGACTTCTTTTGGTCATTCCCCAAACAACGCAGTACAACAATAATATGAACAGCACTTACAATGTATGAGGTGTTATAAGCCATCTAAAGGTGGTTCAAAATACAGAAGGAGGAGGGGAGATTCTACGGATACTGAGGGTTGGCTGTACTGGACACACAGCCTGAATTTGCCTGAAACATGAAGTGTGTAGTGGTGCCACACTGTGTGTGTAAGCATTAATCATATAATGCAGGGGTTGTCAAAGTACGGCCCATACCTCAGCACTCCCCATTGTCAAAATTACTTTTGTAATAATACTAAGACATCATTTGTCTTTTTCTTCTTACTCTTTTAGTACAGTGGAGTTTCCTAGAGGCTATATAACATGTTCTACCACAGCAACCTGAAAGCAGAAGCACACATGAGAATCCAGCTGTCTTTTCCTACCCCCAATATTTAAAAGATTTGCCAAAATGTCCAGCAACACCACTTCTCATTATATATTTTAGTTTGGAAAATATAATTTTTTTTTTCCTTTTTGGAGACAGGGTCTCTCTTTGTAGTTCAGGTGGCCCTGAGCTCACTATGTAGCCCAGGCAAGCTTCGAACTCAGCAAGCCTCCTGTCTCTGCCTCCCGAGTGCTGGGATTACAGGCGTGTGGCACCACACCTGGCACTGTGGTATGTGGTATTGATTGCTGGTGGGCATGAGTCTCCACGCCCAGCATTGTGTATTGTTTCTGGGGATCGAACTCAGGACCTTGCACTTGTGAGGCAGGTGGTGGAACCACTGAGCTAACCCTCCGGCCCGGAAAATATAATTGCTTTTATAATATATGTTACATATGTTATCATGTAAGGATTTGTCTTTCAGTGAATTAATACTTTGTTTTAATATTTCCATCAGTGCTGATAGGATAAATGTAGAAAAATAGAATCCATATCAATGAAAGCTATTTTCAAGTCTTCCATAATATTTTGCTTTTGGTAGTACTGGAAATCCAGCAAGAGGCTTCTTCATGCTAGGCCTCCATAATTGTTAAGAGTTGCAAAGGGGTCCAGAGGGCCAAAGTCTGAGACTCAGTCTTCCCTGTGGGGTTCAGCAGCCTTCCATGTCCTGTAAGCACACCTTGCTCACCACCTGAAGACCACTCCTTCTTCCAAGGAGGCCTCCACATCCCACGCATTAACTCTTGCCACGTCCCACCTGGCTCACCCATGACTTCCAGCCACTGAACGTCCTCCTTTGTGTCCCCATTTGAAGACTTTGTCTGGGGTACATACACAAGAATGAGATTCCCAGCCAAAGAGCCTATGCAAACTTAATCAAAATACAGAATGTTTAGCAGACTGGCTGCACCTGTTCACACTCCCACACTCTTCAGTGCACAGAGGGCTCATCCACACACCTGCCAATAACTGGTATCCATTACCCACCCTCTCATTTGCCAGTCTGATGGATACAAAGTAGGAACTCCTGGTTTCGATTTGTATTTCTATGATTACTGGCAAGCTGGAATATCTCTACACATATTGTCTTTACACGTTTTAGTCATTTGGGGTCCCCCTTCTGAGCATTGTCTATTCATACCCATCATCCTTTTTTCTGCTGTATTTTCCATCTTCACCCTTTTGATGCAGAGTCTTTGAGCAAGTTTGATCGGTTCTGCTCAAAGTGGGGACTAGCTGCTTCGTTAAGAACTGATTGTCAAAGCACTGCTGTTTTCATCAATAAATTTTTACCATCAAAAACAAAAATCTCAGCTGGGCATGGAAGCACACATCTCTAAGCCCAGCATTTGTGGAGGCTGAGGCAGAAGACTTACAAGTTCCAGCCCAGCCAGTGCAACTCAGAGTCTTAAAGAAACCCTGTTTTAAAATAAAAAAGAGGGAGGCTTGCCTGGGCTACATAGTGAGCTCAGGGCCAGCCTGAACTGCAAAGCGAGACCCTGTCTCAAAATAAATAAATAAGAATAAAAAAAATAAAAAAGAGGGCCGGAGATTTAGCTCAGTGGTTCCAGCTCCTGCCTCGCAAGCACAAGGTCCTGAGTTCGATCCCGGTAACCACATACAATGCTGGGTGTGGTGACTCCTGCCCACCAGCAATCAATACCAAACACCACAGTGCTGGGTGTGGTGGCTCACGCCTGTAATCCCGGCACTTGGGAGGCAGAGACAGGAGGATTGCTGAGTTCGAGGCTTGCCTGGGCTACACAGTGAACTCAGCCAGCCTGAACTACAAAGCGAGACCTTGTCTCAGAAAGAAAGAAAGAAAGAAAGAAAGAAAGAAAGAAAGAAAGAAAGAAAGAAAGAAAGAAAGAAAGAAAGAAAGAAAGAAAGAAAGAAAGAAAGAAAGAGAGAGAGAGAGAGAGAGAGAGAGAGAGAGAGAGAGAGAGAAAGAAAGAAAGAAAGAAAGAAAGAAAGAAAGAAAGAAAGAAAGAAAGAGAAAGAAAGAAAGAACAGATGAGAAATAGCTCAGCACAAAGGTCTTGAGTGCAAGCTCCAATGCTGAAACACAAAGCCGCTCTGCCAAGCTAAACAGTATGCCTTATGATCCATTAGTTGACTTTGGGGTAAAAACTCCCCAACTCTTTGTAGAACAGCATTTTGAATACTGTGAGTCTAGATATGAATCCATGTTCATTTTCCTAATCTGCTATTTCTCTTTAGTTGTAACTTCAATGTCCTTTACTGCACAGAAATCTTTAATTCTTACATTTGTGGAGCCTTTTAGGTTTATATTTTGCATCTCTAGCTTTTTTTAGGTTTGTGCTTTTTTAGGTCTTAGTTTTAAAAGCCTTCGCTATGTGAACACACCCCAAGACAATATTGGGCAATAATTAAGTTTCCCAGGGATGAAAATGGCTTGTACACACAATTTTCAAGTCCCTGTCAGAGATGAACACTTCAGTTTGTATGGGTGAGATAATATGCTATCCAGGTTTGCTTAAAATTACTAAAGCAAAAATGAAGTGAAGAGGGGGATGTGACAAGGCTGGTTTAGAGATCTCAGGATAACAGCTCTTCACCAGCCCATGTGGAAGTACTTCAACACCTGAGGCATCCAGCTTAGCATAAATTGGGGGTATATGAGTATTAATTTCATCGTCCCCTACTTTCCTGCTTAAATAGAAAAACAAGTTGGCAAAATCTCAATGAGTGATAAGTATCATTTGATGAATACAGGAAGGTTCAAAGTGCTCTTGCCAACTTTTTCATACATGTAAACATTTAAAAAATAAAATCGTCTTTTCCCATACTAGGTCACATACAATTTCACTATTCTTTTCCAAAAGTGACTTAATAGTTATGGGCCTTTATTCTCCCATAGAAGCTGTAGAGAAGAATCTGTTGAAATCTTTGAGAAATCTAGCTAATTCATGTATATGTTCTAGGGGTGAAGCCTAGGACATCGTGCACACTAGTAAGAGCTCTGCCACTGAACCACATCTTCCCTTTTTTTTTTTTTAATTTTGAAACAAGGTATTGTTAAGTCATCCAGAATGGCCTCAAATATTCCATCACCCTGCCTCAACCTCCCAAGTAGCTGGACCTACATACTGGTCTGCACCACCATGCTCAGCCAGCCAAATATTTTGTTTGTTTGTTTGTTTGTTTTGAGACAGGGTCTTACTTTGTAGTTCAGGCTGGCGCTGAGCTCACAATGTAGCCCAGGCAAGCCTCGAACTCAGCGATCCTCCTGCCTCTGCCTCCCGAGTGCTGGGATTACAGGCATGAGCCACCACGCTTGGCCAGCTAAATTTTTAATTAGGGTTGTTTTTAATGTCTAGTATACTTCGGAGATTTGTAACATCTTTAGCACATTAGCTCATCACATTTATGAATATAGAGCATATCTGTTTTCTCAAGTCTTTTTAAATAATTTCCTTTAGTAGAGAATTGATTTTCTCCAAAAAGGTCTTAGTTATTTTCAAGGTTAATTCCTAGATCATGTATAGTTCCTATGACATTGTAAATAGTGTCTTGTTTTCCAGTTACTAAGCAGGGGGCAACAAACTATAGCCCAAGGTCAAGCCCAGTCTTCTCCTATTTGTCTGTGACTCATGAGCTGAAACATGTTCATACACTCGTAAAGAGTTAATTTTTTAAGGAGAAAGGAAGGGAAGGGGAATAATATGTTAGAGAAACTATATGCAGTCTGCTGTGCCTAAAATAGTTACTATCTGATCATTTACCAGTGAAGTTTGACAACAACAACACAAAGTAACGCTTTCGGTATTTGTAAGTTGATCTTTTATCTTGCAACCTTGCTAGTCTTCTTAGTAGTTCCAGTAGGTTTTCTGTGAATTGACCTGGGCTTTCCATGCAGTGAATCATGCTACAAATACCAATCCTTTTCATCCCTTCTTCCCTGTATCTCTTATGCCTTTTCCCTAGTTTGCAGCTTTGGCCAGATCCTAAAATACTATTTAAAAAAAACAATAGTGATACTATTATAAGTATAGTCTCAATAGAAATAAGCCTAAAATTTCTTCATTAATTATAATTTTGTTATAAGCTCTTGGTATATAATCTTTATCAAGTTAAGGAAACTTCCTTCTATTCTAGGTATGCTAAGAGATTTTCCTTCAGGAATAGGTGTTACAATTCCTTCAGTGCTACTGAAATTATCATATGATTTTGTCCTTTCATTTGTTAGTGGAGAGAATTGCACTGAGAGAGTTGCTGATGTTATATCATCCCTACCAACCTTAGACAAACTCCACATATTCAGTGAAATATCTGTAACTTCCTGCACTATCTTTATCAGCTTTCAAAACCTAGGTCATGTTAGCCGGGCATAGTGGCTCATGCCTGTAATCCCAGCACTTGGGAGGCAGAGACAGGAGGATTGCTGAGTTCGAGGCTTGCCTGGGCTACATAGTGAGCTCAGAGCCAGCCTGAACTACAAAGTGAGACCCTGTCTCAAAAAGAAAAAAAAAAACCTAGGTCATGTTAGTTACACTAACTAGGTCAGTGCCTGTGAAGCACAAGTTAGTTGTACCAACTTTATTAAGTGAATTATCACCTCTCCTGCTCTCTCTAATTCTGGAACACATTTTATAAGAGAACAATTTCATAGTCCCTGAAGATTTGATAAAATTTACCTATAAGACTATCTGAGCCTAAACTTTTTTAATAAAAAGAACTGTGATTATCATTTCAATTTTTCAATATCTACTGACCTATTTAAGTTTTCTATTTCTCCATGAGTTCATTACCATTTTGTATTTTCCAAGAATTTTCTTATCAATTCATTATCATGTAAATACCCATATGATCATTACAGTCTTAGCATATTATTTCTTTGTAGTTATTTTCATTTCTATTTTACATTTCATTTGTATATTCATTCTTTTGGTTTCCATTGGTCTATATTTTTCTACTTCCTTGAATTATTTATTATAGTTTTATTCTTTCTCCTTTTTGTTTTGCTTTATTATTCTTTCTAAATGCCTTGATTTGATTGCTTAGCTCATCGCTTTATTTAATAAATATACCTAAAGCTACATATTTTCCTGTGATTCCTTTCTTTAAACCTGTATCTCAAAATGTGAGCATACAGCACTGCTATGATCATTCAGGTTTAAGTACTGTATAATTTTTTCCAGTGAGTTCCTCTTTAATCCAGGTATAATTGCTAGTATATTATATAGTTTCCAGACATACAGAATGTTTTCAGTGATCCTTTTACACTGGTGTATGATTTTATTACCACTTCTCGGCCTTTTGGCTAAGATCAAGTATGGTGTATGATTTTATTACATGGTATTCAGAAAACACAGATCTGAGGGTGCTGGTTCTTTCAAATGCTCTGAGTTTTCAGCACAAAGCTGGTTTTCATGACTTTCCCAAGCATGCTTGGAAAACCATTCATTCCATTTTCCCCGCGGGAATCTGTATACTGAGTGTTTCCCAAAGCCCACACGGGAAAAGCCTGGTCCTCAGGCTGGCATCACAGCAGATGGTGGAAACATAGCGAGGCTCAGCGGGACGTCTTCGGGTCACTGGGAAGGTACCCTGGAAGGAGACCGAGAGCGCAGTCTCCTCTTCTCTGCCCCTTCCCAGTCAGGAAGCAAGCAGATTTTGCTTCCCCACCACAAGTTCCTGACATAGCCCCAAAACAACCAGCAGCAGTCTGTGAACCAAAATCAAACTTTCCCCATTATAAATTGACTATATTTGTATTAATTACAGTACTAGAAAGCTGACTAGCACAGTCTAATTGGGCAACACTGCCTTTGTTAGCTGGAGTTGTATCTATTTTTCTAGGTCTTTCTTGATCTATTCAATGTATCCATTTCTGAGAAGCATGTGTTAAAACACGTAATTATTACTTTCAGCGAGACAGAGAAATCTTTGTGATACAAAAATTCAACCATGTCACTCTCATTGCCTACAGGGGAGGTTTAGCTGGCAAGAAGGCCTTCCTGCCCCAGGCCTGCCCCTGCTCCTCCTGTCTCTCCTCCTGCAGCCCTCTACAGCATGCCCGGTGACCCCCACAAAGTCCTTACCACTCACACTGCAGGCTTATGCACCCTCTTCCTTTCTGTGTGGTAACCTGCCTCCATCCTCTGGAATTTTCACCCAAGGCTCACCTACTTCCTCAGAGACTCCCACTTGTCCTTCAAGATCCAGCTCTGGTTTTTTGACCTCATCCACCACAAGGTCCCCACAGACACTTGGACTCCAGCCAGGTTGTGAGCCTTCCAGTTCCCCTTCTGTGTCTCACCTTCACCTGCCTCTGAGCCTTTGTCCGGGCTCTTCCTCCCCCGGGGGACACTTCTCAGAGCAGCCTCCTCTCCTCCGTCCCAGGGCTCAGCTCAGCCCCTTCTCTTGAAACGCCCCCTGCATGTCTGTTTTAGGTGGCTTCTTTCAACACATTCACAGACAGGGTCCTGTGTGTGCTGTACCTAGGTGATCCTCGGGTGTCCCTTGCAGGAATTGACATTCTAGAACTTGCTGTGGAAAACTCAAGTGCAAATGAGGTCCAGGGAGGTTAGCTTTAACAGCTGCCTGACCGTGAGGCCTGCTCCCTAGAGCCACATCAGGAGGGCATCTGAGCCTTCGGTGGCTCCCTGGGCAGAAACCACTCTCAAGGAGCACTAAGTAATGAGCAAGAGGAAGCAGTAGAGAGGAGCCAGCAGAATGTTCCAAAAAGAAGAATAGAAGAGCAAATAATGGTCCACGTGCAGGGAATACCCAGGCCAGACTCCCTAGGAGTCCACACCTCCACTCACACTGCCCCCGAGACAGCCTGCTCCCACAAAAATGAGTGCCCAGCTGACAAAGGCAGGAAGCACCACACTCCTGCTTGTCAGCTGGGAGGCCAGGTTCAGGAATCCAGGGCCAGCCCAAGAGTGAGGTCTGCAGGTAGAAATGGTAGAAATGGAGCCTGGCTTTCAGGGTAGCAATGAACAGCCACACACCAGTCACTGATCCTGCCCCTGAGCTGAAGGGCAGTGTCTTCTTTCTGTGGACATCCTGGGGCTGTGGAGTGCAGTGCTGGCACATAGGGGCCACCTGGGGACAGGTACACAGGAGAATTACCCAGGGGAGTGTCGTCACAGTTTGCTGCCTGCTGGTGTCTTTCCCATAGGCGTGTACCCAGCTGGGCTCTTTGGTCTTTTGTGTTCAGTGGCTTTCCAGGGAGTGAGCAGGGAATTGCTGGAAGGCTTTGTGCACCGAAAGATGGGCTGGGGGGCTCCCAGGTGGGTCTGGTGCTGTGCTACAGAGATGAGAGCAGATAAAGAGGGAGCTCCGGACCCCAGATCTCTGTGAGGGCTGGGTCTGACTAAGCCAAGTGTGACAAAATCCTGTCCACCCGGAGCTGCTCCCTCAGCCAATGTGCAATGAAAGGTACCTGCTGGGTCCCATTGGGCCAACAGCCACCAGGGACACACTGACAACCATCTGCTAGGAACCACCTGAGCGCTCAGGACAGGAGCCTGAACGTTGGGGGACTCAGAAAAGATCTCAGAGCAGGGATGAAGAGCAACTGTGTTTGAGGAAATAGTGCCAGAACGATAGGGAGAAAGCATTCAGGCAGTGGGACCTGCCTGGCAGGGTCCTGGAGTGTGAGCAAAATGCCAGATAGGTCCCTTTGACAGTGCTATGAAGTTCAAGGCAACAGGGACAGACTTGACCTCATAGATCCCGGGGAGCCTGAATTTCATCCTTTGGGCAGTGGGAAACATCGGTGGCCTCCAGCCATAGAAAAGCCACCTGGGCACTGGATGGAGGTTGGCAAGCCCAGGGCTGCAGGCTGAGGCTATGTGCCACACAACAGAGGGAGCCCTGACCCTATTCCCCCCTGCAAAGCATGTTGGGAGCCTGGCCACACTCAGTCTGAGATCTGTGTGTCATCTTTTAGAGCCTCACAACTGTTGTGGAGTAGCAGCCAGGGAGCAAGCAGAAAGGCAGGGACACACCCTGCAGGGCCCTTTGGGGAGTGACTCCCTCTGCAGTGAGATGATGTGGGGGGCTGGGGAGGCTGGATGGGGGTGGGACGAACTGGCCTTGAGGCCCAGCCCCTCGTTTTCGCCAGTGTGACCTGAGACAGGCTGCTGACTATTCATCTGTGATTTACCACGTGCCAGGCCCTGTGCTTAATCATCTCACACATCATCCGTTCGGTCCACCTTAATGTCGGCACAGGTGCTGTCACTTGGCCCACCGTACAGATGAGGAAACTAATCACCTGAGAGGACCGAGTTCTTGTTCCCTAGAGGCTTGGGGATCACCTGAATCTCTGCTTCAGAAGCTGAGTTCTGTCTCCAAGGGCTTAATAACCAACTTCCTGCCTTTTCTGTGAGGCAGTAACAGGAAGGAGCCAGTCCCCGGAGGTTCCCTGTGGATCCCATCCTCTCCCAGCCACTGCGCTCCCTGGGAACCTTCCTCAGAGAGACCCCCACCCCCAGCTCATTTTCCTATCTCATTTGCTGCTTCTGACTGGAAGCTGCAGACAGGCCTCCCCAAATTCCCGACATTCCAGAGTTTTCAGATGAACTTCTCTTAAAGACATGGAGTATGAATCAGGTGACCTTGCCTCTGTGAGTGTGGACACAGGCAGGTGCGGATCAGAAAGGTTTCTGGGAGGGAAGGCCCTGCCACTCCAGGGACACCCCACTTTCACCGGTATAAGGTGCAAGCTCACGTGTGTGGGAGAGGCCCTCACAAGGCACAAGCTTGGCTGCACATACAAACACACACCATCTGAGTGGGTGCTCAGAGAACATTCACAGCACTTGTGCCCTGTCGAGAGCCCAGGTGGGTACTGACACAACTGACAGAGATGCTTCTGGGATTCCTGGGAGGGGTATGGGCTAGGTTCAGGGACCCAGCAAGGCCTCCCGAGGAAAGGAGGTTGAGAATTTCCTTCCCACATCCCAGCATCCCAGAAGCTTCCGGCTCACTCGTGAGGCCCCCTGAGGTCTGCAGTCAGCTGACAGCCCAGGCCAGCCAGGTCTCCAGAAAGCACAAGGCTTCCTGGGACAGAGGGGTTCAGGATCCTGGTGTATAGGACACCAGCAGCCATGGCCTCAGCTCCACCCAAAGAACACCATCCCCTCCTCCCACCTGGGCAATTTTACCCCCAAAACACCCTCCTGGGGCTACATACGTGCACACAGACATAGGTGCACCCCATGCACATGCGCTGACTTAAACATGTGGTCTCACACCCATTCACATGCTGATATACACTCACCACACATTCGCTCACTTGTGCACACCCTACATACACCTTCACACAGACTAGCAAATGGCAGCTCACCCTGGAAGGCGCTCCTGCCTACTGTGTGCAGCAGAACCACTGTTAGACAGGACAAACCCAACCAAAAGAAAGTTACCCTCTCTTCAATAAAATCTTTTTCAGCAACTGCTAATTCTATCCTGGCATCTGGTGCTAGTGAGCTTAATGTCTCCTAACACTCATTAATCTCTCTTTTAACAAAAACAGGGGAGGAATCAGGCTCAGAGCAGTCCGTCCGCTCATCTAGTTAGACTATGGCATCTAATAACATCTTTGTTGGTATTGCCCTCAATGAATAGCAGATCGTACGATTTTCTGTTTATGGTGATGGTCTGATTTCTTTGCAAAGTAAATGGTTTTTTTAAAAAGTGAATTACTTTATAGAAAAATACCACATAAATAATTTCATAGAAAGTTCCAGAAAATGCACAGCTAGAAAGGGGTGGGTCAAGTGTCACCTAGAGGCCTTCCCTGATTTACCTTCTCTGGAAAGCTGGATAATCCTTACACCTGCCCCCATGTCCCATGCGTAACAGTGTGAGATCCTAGAGGACAAATACAGCCTCCTGTGTTCCCTGAAGAATCTCACAACCTAGCGCTGGGTAAGGATGAAGGAAAACATTTTTTGGTGACACTGGGAATTGGATCCAGTTTCGCACGAGACTATATCTCCAGCACTTCTTTTTTCATTTTGAGACAGGGTCTTGCTAAGTCACTAAGTTACCAAAGTGGCCTTAAATTTTCCATACTCTTGCCTCAGCCTCCCAGAGTTTTAAATGCATTTGCATTTGCTGCATTTGTATTTAGGAAGACAAAGGGGAAATCCACTTTTGTGGGGTCTTTCCCACACTGCAGTGGGCACCAGAAGGGTGGATGTAAGATGAGAGTGATTCTCCCCTCCACCCCATGGCACCTAGAAGGGTCAGCATGACACGCACCCCAGAATATGCAAGGCAGGCAGGTGAGGGCACAGGAAGCTCAAGGTGTTACCCCAGCATGACAGACCCCATGGTCTCCTCCTTGAACTCTGGGACCCTGGTCTACCACAAAGGATGACACCCCTTCTCTTCACAAGAGATGTGCCAAACCTTATCGCTGGCTGTCCTGGCTTCTTCTGGGCTGGTCAGTCCCCCAAAAGAACCCCAAAGACCTGCCAGCTCCCCTCATCCCTGCTGTCTGACTACATAGTGGACCTGGAAAGGAAGATGTGTCTGTGGCTATGAGTCTGGGCCCTCAGGGCCCAGCTTGGTGCTGAACACACTGTAGGTGCTCATCAGGTACTCTCCAGTGATGAAGGTGTGTCACTCCGACTGGCTAGTCTTTACCATTGTTTTGAGAAACACTGCACTTCCACTGCCAACCAAGAGCAGTAGCATTGGTACTAAGCAGGACAATAGCAATGCAAAGAATGACACATAAGGACAGTACATTATACACTGATGTGATACCTTCTATAATTTCCCTGGAAGCTTGGAGCAACTCCTCCAGGTAGCATGTGATCAATCACGCATACACCTAACAAGCAAGGGTCCACAGCACTGAGGCTCAGCCCCAAGCCCAGACATCCCGAAACCCACTCTGGTTGCCAGCTGCCCAGAAGAACCTCACAACCAAAGTGCAGTAAGAGTGAGAGTCAGGAGCCTAGCCCCTCCCCTGGGGAGGGTAACAAAGGCTGCCCATTAAGGAAACAAAAGCCAAGCATGAAAGCCAGGAGCCCACTCTGACCTTTCTGCACACATCAGGCCAGTGACTCCAGAGCTTCACATCTGGCCTGCTGAGCAGACTGAAGCATTAGCAGCAGCAGACAGCACACTCACTGCTCTACCACTCCGGGCTCAAGAAGACAGAAATGGGACCCTGGATAACCTGGCCTTCCAGGCCCTGGACTGCCTGGCTTCTCAGTGTGCAGCTGGTCAGAATTGGAGCTTGCTTGGCCTCTCCTGGGAGACCCCACACTCCCTGAGGCAGGGCCAGATCCTGTCCCCTCACCAAGGCTGGTGAAGGAACTGTCACCATGGCGGGGGCTGCCGTGGGAGAGGATTGGGAGGGTGCTGAGCAGCGACAGCTCAGGCAGCTGCTGCGCTGTTCTCCTGCCCAGCAGGCCAGGCTGGGGGTGCTGGGGAGGGTGGTCGTGACAGATGAGCAGAGGCTACAGGTGGCACTCAGATGGCTGTGTCCACCCTGAGGGTAGCACCCACCACAGCATTGGTCCAGGCTGTGGGGCTCGGAGTGATCCATTTTCTCCCAGGAGTGACTGTCTCTCTTCCCTCCAGTGTGCACCCACTTGATTCTGACCATATTGATTTACTCTGCATTCTGGGGACCTGTGGCCCCAACAGATGGGGCTCCTGCCTCCTACCTCCCACATGATCTGTCTCTCAGCCAACTGCTGGGAACCATTCAGGGAGACGCCTGCCTGCTTCCTGTCCAGACCATGGGTTTGTGATTCTGGTCTTTACTGTTATTTTGCAATCAAAAATCAGGTTCAGGCTCTGGACGTCACATCCCCCACAAAGCAACTGTGCACTAGGTAGCATGTGTCTGCATCTGTCAGCTCCAAGGGACTGGGGACTTGGTTTTCAAAGGCATCCCCAGAGCCTTGCACATAGTTTCTGTGTGATACTGCAGGAATGAATGAATGCATGAATGAATGATGGCATGAATGAAGGGTTGCATGAATGGATTGTTAATGAATGAATACCTGAACGGCATAAATAATGAGCATTCTTGATCCATATACTGGGCTCTGTTCTGTTTTGCATGTGCTGTCTCATTTAATCTTTGGAGCAACCTCAGGGTAAGTGATGTTACAGTTCCCACATGCAAATGAGAAATCAAGGTTTAGAGAGCATACCATTTCCCAAGTTTCGCTCAGCCAGTGGGGCACAGAGGTCAGCCTGCAGCCTACCTCTGAAGTTATCCCACCTTTCCCTGCTCTTTAGAAAGACCCTGGCTCTGGTTTCTGAGAACATCCTGCCATTCCAGATATTTGGACACTTGAGACTCAGGATGTCTTGCTCTTTCCCATCAGGCTGCTGCTGTTGAGTCATGTCTGTCTCTGTAGTCTGCAAGCAACCTCACTGGGGTGAGGGTCACAGCAAGTCCTTCTCACTTGAGCTAGAATTAGGTATGAGAAGCTCTCACATGAGGCTGGTGGAGTCCCCTCTGCAGCCCATGGCCACCCACACATCTGCCACACATTCTACAAGGTTCCCTGCCCTTCACCAAATGCAAACTCAGCTTATGCTCTGTGCTGCCCAGGGGCAGAGCCACTCCCCTGCCCAGCCCAAGGGCACTCAGAGAGTGAGCACAACAGGGCATGGACAGCAGGGCTCCAAGGAACACTGGCCATGTGGCCAGTGGTAAGGCCAGTGCCACCTTGGGGAACAAATGATCGAGTAGATGGTGACTCAGGTATCAAATGAGTTAGTAAACACTGGGTGTCCTTCATAGGACCAGAGCCATGGACAGGGCCTTCAGGGGAATGCCTTGAATTGTCTGGCGTTTGGTGGACTCTGCTTCCATCACCTTCCACAGATCTTTTTCGGGGCTGAGGCAAGGAGAAAGACCTAAGCAGTAGTGCTGCCCTGGGGTCCTGCCTGTGCATGACACACAGGGTCCAGCAGGGTCCACAGCATCCTTATGCCCCTTCACTTCTATGGGAGCACCACTTCTTGAGGCACAGTGTCCTCTGCTCCTGTCTTTGCCCACCAGCATCCCTTAGGTCCTCCCAAGTGTCACGCAAACAGTTCCTGGGTCCCAGGACAGCAGCCAGCCTGAGGCTGATCCAGCAGAGGGTTAGCCCTGATCCTACATGTGGCCAAGGACCTCTGCAGCTACAAATCCTGCATGTTCCATCCCCTGGGCCAGAGGAGAAAGTCCCTCACAGTGAATGACCTGCATCCCCTGCTCTGGCCAGACAGGAGCAGAGAGCCAGCCCCTCCTCCAGCTGCAGGCTCCAAAGAGCAGAGAAATCTGTGTGAGATCCATCCTGTCCTCACAACAACCCGGTGAGGTTGGCAACCTGGACCATTGCCCCCCTTTGACAGTTGGGGAAACTGAGGCTGCAATAAGCACATAGCCAGGGTCAAAGCTGGGAGCAGCACTGAGAACTCCTGGCCCTCCTGAGCACCCTCCCTCAGCCCACTTCCTCCCTCTCAGTGGAAAATAGGCTGGGCACACTGATCCATCGCCTCGCCAGAGAGTGAACCCCTGCTGTCCTCGGTGCCTGTGACAGACAGAACCTTCCCAGAGGATGGCAGAAGGAAGCCCAGGAACTGCGGCCCTGCCTCCGGGGAAACCTGGGGAGTCAGGTCTGAGTGTTGGCAGTGACAGAACAGAGTGCTCTCAGACAAGTGGCTTTCCATTTCCACAAACGCTCCCGAGCACACACTCGCACCCTGCACACAGCGTGCACACACAGCTCACCCTCCGCCTCCGCTCCCCGAGTGCCCCGTGTGAGTGAGTGGGTGGGAGCATGGAGCAGCTTCCCAGCGACGGGCTCCGCAGCTCCCTGGAGCCCCCCTCTTGGCTGGGTGTCAGCCTCAGCCTTATGCACAGGCAGATGCCTCTGGGGAAGGATTTGAAGGCTCACAGAAGCAGCCTGCCTCCGGTGCATCCTCGCCTTGCCTGCCTCCCTTCCCGGGCCTCCCAACAGGCGGAGGAGAACCGGAGGGGAGGAGATGCCCATTAATGGCCCATGGAGCCCCAGAACTGCTGAGCAGTCCACACACACTCCACTGTGTCTCCCCAAGACCCCACCTCCCCAGATACCCCACCACGGGAAGTCACCCTTGGCCGTCCTCTCCATTACAGTCCCAAATGGACAGAGTAGTCACTGTTCCCACTCTGGTGTCCAGGACCTGACTGCTCCCCACCCTGTCAGGCCAGAGGATAGACCAGAAAGCAGGCCCTCGGGGTTGGAGGCTACCCAGCCTAGCAGAGGCCTGGGAGCACTGGACAAGGGCAAAAGGCAGGTGGAGCTGCAAGGTGTGAAAGGGACAGGAGCTCACTGAGGAGTTTCTAGACTCTGCAGTTCAGCCAGGTCTTTCCACGTGGTTTGGTTTGTTGGTTTTTGCAGTGCTGGGCCTGGTGCATGCTGGGCAAGTGCTCTACCACTGAGCTCTTCCGTTCTCTACAGCTATTTAAAGCAGCAATACTAGAGGTCGCCCGAACTGGGCTATCAGCAGCTGTGCATGAAACACACACGCAGGGACTGCACACATGACAAGTACTGCAAAATGACTCTATAATGAAGGAAAGGCCTGCAGACTGGGGGTGGTGAAGGACCTAGCACCCAAGCCTGGGAGAAGCCTGTGGACAGAGACACACATCCAAGCCTGTACCCCCTACCCGATGCCCCCAGCACACATACAACCTCTGTCCCTCAGCAAGCTCTCCAGGAGCCCACCCCCCGATCCTTAACCATGCCTCCCAGCTAGACCCCGCACTGCGCATATCGCATACCCCAGCTGGCCTCCCTGAGTGCTTTCATGCCAATCTTCAGATACAGTCAGCAGAGTCTCCAGGCTGGAGTCAGCTCTGTTCAACCTGGCCCCACCACTCAGAGGGCTCCAGGTGGACAATGCGGAGGCTTCGTGCAGGGGCCGGAAGGAAGGGAAGGAAACGGGAGCCATGTGCATCCTGAGAAGAAAGTCAGACTCCCAGGGCCACCTCTTCAGAAAACATGTTCAAACCACACAGGTTCCAAAGAGGCACCCATGGGTGGCTCCCTACAAGGCTGTGTCCTTTTGGTTGAGTACCTCACCCACGGAGAGCTGATGCCGAGAGCCAGGGCCGTGGAGAAAGTGGAACTAGCAGTCTTGTCGGGCGAAAGCACTTACTCTAGATCAGATATCACCGCTGGGGACCTCCAGGCTGAATTTGGCCCTCATGCATATTTTCTTGGCCAATGCAACGCTGGCCCAGAGATGCTATTTTACAAATCAAATGACTTGCCTACATCTGAGAAGAGGAGGCTGTTGAAGATCCGGCAGTCCTATGAGACATCAGCCCATTGCTGAGTAGGCCGCCCCCTCCTGAGAGGACTGTGTTGCCCACCAGGCCTCCACCCCTCCCTCTGTCTGCACTTGGCTTCTACAGTAATTGTGTTTCCAGCCAACTCAGTGGGTCTTGAGTTTGGCCAGACCTTGGCAGATGACCTCCCTTCCAGTGTTCAGAGGCCAAGTCCTCACATGAGCGGGCCTATTTGCAACACAAAGTACCCCAAAACATTGAGGCTTAAAGCCACGATCCTGTATTTGGCCCCGGTTGTGATGAGCAATGATATTTGGGCCAGGCTCAGTCGCAAGGTTCTGTGGTCATGGCAGGCTGTGGGCTGAACCGAACTGGGCAACTCTGGCACCAGAGGCAGTGGTGGGACTTGGTATCCTCGGGTGGCAGTCAACTGGGCAGCTTAGGATCTGAGCCATGTACCTTTTGTTTTCCAGCAGGCCAGCTGGGCAAGCAGAAGTGTTCAGGACCTCATGAGCTCCAGGCTGGGAGTTCACTTCCATGAAACAGACACAGATGATGAGGACACCAACTCTACCCCTGAGGGAAAATCTTCCAGTCACAGGGCAGTAGGTGTGGGCATAAGAAGGAAGAGACAATTGCAGTCTTTTAAAAACCAGTCCACTACAAATCAAAGACACACACAAATGCTTTAAACAAGGTGAGGTTTATTTCCTTATCAAAAAGAAGGCCTGCGGTGCTATCCAAAGGGGGCGGGGTGACAGTTTCCCAAAGTCCTCAGGGCCTCAGACTCCTTCTATTTCCTGCTCTGCTGCTTCACTACTATTTCCACCTTGAAGTTTGCCTTGTGCTCCAAAATGACTGTTGGGGCGCCAGCCATCAAATCCTCATTCCAGAAGGTAATGGAGCAGAGACAATATGATAAAGGGTATGCTTTCCACCTGGCTCATCCCCACCCAACAACCCCTGTTCGTGTTTCTTTGGTTGACACCAGCTGTTAAGGAGAATAGCACGTGAGCTCCTTGAGTTTGAAATTTTACCACCTGCAATCAAATCAGGTTTCTGTTAGAGGGAAAATAGAGGGTGAATGTGGTATATGAAACCAGTGACTTTTGCAAGAGAAGAGAGAAGAGAGATGTCTTAGAAGGAGTTCAGGGTGCTAATTAATTTCCCCTTCTTGGCATTTTGACTGAGGGCCTAGAGAAGAGCCAGAAAGAAGCAAAGAACTCTGATTATTTGACCTATGAAATGATCTTCTGCATGTGAAGTGTGTGTTAAATGCTATGTATATTTATTAAGGAAAGAAAGCAACCATATACCCAGAGGGTGAGAGAGAACTGCCAGTCACCACCCAGTCTATAGGCCCACACTATCCTCTGCCACCCCTGGAAGGGGACCCCACACAGCCAATCTTCCCCTCCTGCCAGCTGAGAGCCCGGAGCTGGGAGCCTGCTCAGTAGGGCCCATGATCCAGCCTTCACCACCCCATGACACCACAGGAGCCTCTGAGGCCTCAGAGGGGACAGTGACGGTGAGTAAAAAGGCTGGGGTCAGAGGGAGGCAGAGGAACATGCCCCGCAGACAAGCTGCTCCATCTGGTTCCACACACGGGCTGTGCCACGGCTCCCTGCCTGAGATCTCAGCTGGGCTATGACACGTCAGAGCAGGGGAGAGGGCGGCCCGGGGCAGGCAGACTGGAGCCAGGCGCCGGACAGCACAGTGCTGCTCACGGCCCAAGGGACAGAACAAACTTCATCATCATGCAGTGAGTATCAGCCGGGCACCCTCTGGAGCCCACACCTCTGCCCACTTCAGTGGCCTCAGGCACTGTGCCCTTTGCTGACATCAAACCTGAGCCAGTCTCAGCCCCCGGGGACTGTAGGCCACAGGCCCTGACCACGTGGAGTGAACACACTGTGTCAGATCCTGGGGCACCCGGAGACCGAGAGCGAGAGTGAACCTCAGAGCTGTAGCCCCTCAAGCATGCTGTTCTCCTCCAGCCTGGTCCTCACACTGGCTCCCCCAGATGATTTCACTCCGAGAAAAGGCTCCCAGCTATGAGATGAATGAGCAAGTCAGAGTGAATGGTGGGCAGCTGTGGCCAAGAGAGTGAGGTCCAACACATACCTCCGGAGTGATGCTCAGTCTGGGCGGGCTCTCTTGCCCACAGCCCTGAGGCCTGAGTCTGGTGAACAGGAAGATAAGTCCGCTGGAAAGTAAAAAGAGCCTGCACCTGCATAGCTGTCCCCAGCCTCTGTCTTCCTCCAGCCAGGCTCTCAGTTTTGTGTACGTCCTGCTTCCCCACAAGCTGGCCCTGTGCCCCTTTTCTTATAGACTGGCCTCACCCAACTCCCAGGGAGCCTGACAGATACCACATTCATGACCTCGACTCCGCCTCATGGGCTCATCCAAAGCTGATCAGTTCAGCCATGAGGCCAGAGCAGAGGTTTCTGGGACCTTTAGAGCAACATCCCTCTCTCTTCAGGATTAGAGGTGACATCCCTCCCTCAGCTTCTGGCCATCATCCTGCAGACAGGAGCCCAAAGCTGCTGCAGTGGATCACTTCCGGCTCAGAGGCCCTGTGCCTCCCAGAAGGGTCAAGTCCCCCAGAGCCTGCCCTGTGCCTGCCCCTGCAGTTCTGTGATGCCCCTGCCTCAGCCCTGAGGTTTTCGTCTTGCAGCGGAAGTTGCCCCCAGTGTGGCTTGATAGACACTGTCACAGAGGAACGCCTTTCTGCCTGGAGGAGGGGACAGCTGGGCAGAATCTTCAGAAAGATATGACAAGGAAGAACATTCCAGACAAAAGGAGACTGAAAAGCCTTTCAAGGTAGCAGGAAGCAGAAAATATTATCGGCTGACAGGGAGTGTGGCCACATGTAGGGTTCTTCTGAGTAAATAAACTAATTTCATACTTAATGACCCAAGCAGGCGCACAAATAGGATCTCCATTTGAGAAAAATAAATGCCTCTTCCCCCTGAGGAGATCAAAGCACAGAAAAGGTGAATAACTTGCCCCAGGTCACACATCTGGAGTGAAGACCCTGTATCAGGTCTTAAGATAAAAGTTGGATTTCCAGTCAAATCCAAACCACAGTCCAGGCTCTCCTCACTCCACTCTAAATCCTGACGCCATGTCACCCTGAGAAAGTCCTTACATAACACACCGAGCTTCTGTCTTCTCACCTGTGAAGTGGAGATGTACAGTCCCAGAGGTAAACGGGAGACCTAAGCAGTAAGACTTTGTATCTTTCATTTGTATTTCACTGTACGTCCCTTTCTCCTGGAGGGAAGATTCTCAGGATATGAGTGGGGACACAGGCTTGGATGCCCCTGGGCTGGAATCTACAGCCTCTCTCCATCACTGTCTTCATAGGTGGCTTTGAGCAAGAAATTTACTTCAGAGAATTTTATCTACTCATCTGTAAAATGGAACCGCAGTACGTGCCTGTCTCTTAGGGTCATCGGTCATGTGTCTGATTCATACGTAGGTGAGTATGCCTGGCCAGCTGTGGGCTGAAGGGCTGAGTGCTGCACCTGGGGCCATGGAGACAGCAGCCAGGAGCGCTCCCAGCGAGAGGAGAGTCCCAGTCTTTGGACACACTGGGAGGCTGGTAGATGGGAGCCCAAGGAGGCTGTGGCTCAGTAGTGCACCAGGTCAGGAAGCACAGATACCAGGACCCAGCACCAGCAGAGAAGCTGGGCGGGTGGGGCCAGCCCATCGAATGCCAAGGACAGGACAACCAAGATAAAAGCCCCAAGTGCCTGTCAGATCTGGCAATTAGGAGGTCATCAGTGACCTTGGCAGGGGTTTTCAGGGCAGTAGAAGGACAGGAGGTGGCTGTGGCAAGCCAGCAGGAAGGAGTGGAAGCTGGCAAACCAGAGAGGCCCTCCCACGGGAAGAGATAAGAAGTAACACCAAACAACTGTGATAAGGCGTAGGCAGATGGGCAGAAGGGGGGTCAGTACCAGCTGTGGGCTTCTCAGGCAGGCTCTGCCCCAGCAAGGGCTGGCAGCCACTTCCAAGGACACGCAGGTTTCACCTTTCAAGTGCACCAAATCTGAAGTCCAACCCTGCTGGATTCAGCACTGGTCAGCCCCTGAAGCACTGTGTGTTCTAAATCCAGAATGTGTGCTTTGATGTTAGAAGTCACTACAGGCACTTGGGAGGGGAGACAGAGTGTGCCTCACAGATGCATGAAAGGGTGGATGGGTAGCTGAATGGATGGATGGATGAATAATGGGTGGCTGGGTGGGAGATAAATGTATAGATGGGTAATAGGTGAGTGGGTGGGTAGATGGATGCATGGATGGACAGATGAGTGGATGGATGGATGATAGGTTAATGGGTGAGGAGGTAAATGCACGGATGCTGGATGCATGGATGGATAACAGGTGAATGGGTGAGGAGTGGATGCGTGGATGATGGTTGGATGAATGGATGATAGGTAAGTGGGTAGGTGAATTCATAAACATGGATGGATGGATGGGCAAATGGATGGGTAGATAGGTGGATAGATGAGTGGATAATGGATGTCTGAATAGATGGGTGGATGGATTCATGGATGTATGGACAGAAAGTAGGTAAATGAATGGATACATAGATGAGTGGATTGATGGATGAACAAATAGATGCACAAATATATCAATGAATGGGTAAGTGAGTGATAGATGGATGAGTGGATGATCAGGTGAGCAGCTGGATGAGTGGATGAATGAATGGGTGGATGAATAGAAGGATGAGTGATGGGTTAGTGTGTAGGTGGCAGGTTAGTGGGTGAAGCACTATTGAGATACGTGGTTTGACAGCAGTAAATAAATGACCACGGAGAAATATTTTGAAATAAACTAGAAACACTTTAATATAGTATGTTGTCTTGTGAATACAGAAAGTTACTTAAAATCACCTTTCTCTAATTTGACCCTTACTATTTTGATTATGCAATTCAAGTGTCTCCTCCAACTGCTATTCTAGAAAGACACAAAGTGCCTCTCACCCCCACCCTCACCATTTTAATCCATCATTCTCTAGTCCTTTACTTTGGTTTCTCTCTACCAGTGAGTCTACACAATGTGGGACTAATTCAGAATGAGCAGAATAAAGAAATGACATTTGCATCTGTAAAATGGGTCTGAGGTCAATGGCCCTCCGAGGCATGCTGCTTTACCAGCCACAAGGGTCATCAGGGACAGGCACACAGTACAGTAGTTCCTCAGTCAATGCTGCTGACTCTTGTTTTCCTTTTTGTTTGAAACCATTACAAATTAAAAGGACTCCTGAGCAGTTCCTCCATGGTAGTCTCTTGTTGGGCACTCCAGGGAACAGCTCAAGCCAGTCATGCCTGCGTCAGCTCTGCCAAGGCCCCCAAGATGTCCCCAGACCCCTGCTACTCAGGAAGAGCACCCTTCTCTGAAGCCAGACTAAAACCTGCTGCGTGTGATAGCGCATCCCCTCCCGCAACTGCAGCTCAGTGACTGCAGCCACGAGGACTCGCCATAGCCAGCTGCGCAACCTTAGGCTGCTGACTTAAGATCTGGAGCCCCCGGGATAATAACAGTCCTGAGGCACCAGCATGGTTGAGAGGATGGGGCAAACAATAAATGTAAAACCTTAGCTTTGCACCCAGGAAGGAGGCATTCAAAAAATAAGTATACTAATAATCATTCTTACTTTAAAAATAAAATAACCATTTTCCCTGGATAAATGACTTGTACACAACTTAATTTGCTCTCATAGCCATGGTGAGATAGGGTAGAGGTCTGTACCTGACTTATATCCACAAGGAAACAGGCTGATCAGAAAGGGTAAGAGTCTGGCTTAAGGTCACACAGCAAAAGATGACATCAAGTACATGCCCCCGACTCCTGCCCAGGCACCTTTCCCTGGCCCCTTGGAAAACAGAGTAAGACACCCTTTCCCACCTCCCAGGGCCAGGCCTTGCACATCTTTGTCCCATTTTCCCCTCCCCCTTTCCCAGGCAAACATGATTTCATTCAGCCCCAATGTGTGAGAAGCTCAGGCTGATGCATAATTCATGATGCCAATTTGCATTCCCTCTGCCAGGCCTCCAGCCTCCTCCCCCACCGGCCCCCACCCAGCCCAGCCGCTCCTTCTACATGGAGCGTCTGCCTGCCTTTCCCGGACGCTTTGCAACCACTCTGGTTCTGGAGGCCCAGCCTGAGCAGGGCCTCACAGAGCTGGAAATGCTCTGCGAATCCACTAGCATTACTTTCCTGCAGGGACTTTGTCCTAGGCAGAGTCTGGCTCTGTGAGGGTGGCTGGTGGGATAGGATGAAAATGTGTGCACTGCATTTAAAAGCAAGGCCTTGGGTGAGGGCGAGCACTGTCCTCCCTTGCTCTCCATTTTGGCCCAGTCCCTCAGGTGCTCTAGGTCCCATTTGTGACTCCTAGTCATTGTCAGAGCTTGTCATGAGGCTGGAGACACTAGGGAAACGTCTAAACTGTCTCTAACCAGACTGGGCGTATCTGGCCATAAAATGACAAGACATAGAGTTGAGTCTCTTAGCTTCCAGCAGACACAACTGAGGCCCTAAGGCCAGGGCAGGGCCCAGAGGCAGGCGTGCCTGGTGAGAGATAGCTCTGGTTGAGTTCTCAGGCCCTGCCTGATGCTCCCAAACCTCTCACTGATTTGCTGAAAGTTAGAAGACAGCACTGACCCTGTGACCTTCTCTGCTGGCCTGAGACCTCCCAACCCGAGGCTTTTCACTAGGACAGGCTGCCAGAGGTAGGTGACACCCTCAAGGGACCTCAGACTGGCCCAGAGCAGGGGCTGCCAGGATGTAGGATGCAGCAACCTCAAAAGGCCAGCCAATCACTTTTGATGGGACTCCCAGAATAGAGAGGCATCAGGACAGGGCTGAATGTGCTGAGGTGTCAAAGGGGCCAATAAGGGTATTTGTGACCCAGTCACCTGGAGTAAGTGGTCAGCTAAGGGTCAGCCAGATTGGCCAGAGGGGTGTGCTGTCTGTGGGTGAAGCCCTCACTGGCCCCATTGCTCCAGCCCCATCAGAACACACAGTGATGCTCAGTCTTAGAAATCACCTCCCCTCTGCACTGGGTGCCTACTGCATACAAGGCATCCTGCAAGCAGCTATCCTCTGAGCCAGGCCTCCCTGAGCCAGCCCAGATGGTGAGCTCATGACCCGTCCGGAGACGACAGAGCCTGGACTTGAGCCCAGGTCAATGTAAGGTTCCCACTCCTGCCCTATCAGATGCCTCTTGAAGGGACAAGGGACTGAGAAGACCCCTCCCCAGCAGCCTGTCCCAAGGCCATGCCCTGCAGACAGGGCTGCAGGAGGATAAGGGGGTGGAAGAGCGAGCTCCTCGCCAACCTCTGAGGCCTTATCACCCAGTAGGCAGGGGGAGGTCAGTGGCACTCCTGTCCCTCACCCCTGCCCTGACCTCAAGGCCCTCTGTTGTGTCTACTCAGGCCAACTAGACTCAATCCCCCATATTTGGCCAGACAAGCCCAGACTGAGGGCACTCCCCAGCACCCCCACCCCCAGGAAGCCCTCACAGCAATGCCTGTCACCCCCACACCCTCTAGCTGCTGCCTCTGACTGCCCTCAGCCCAGAGAGATCATAAGAGATGAGCCTGAGGCTCACTGAGAAACTCTGAGGACCCCAGGGCCTGTCCAGAGCCAGCCCTGAGCCTAGGGGCAGTCGTCCTAGCCCTGGAGTCCATCCTCCCTCACAGGCCCTGCACTGGGCAGGCCTGCAACCCCGTTGTGTTCAGCGTGCCCACTTCTCAGATGGAGAAACTGAAGTACACAAGGATTAAACTTCCAACCTATGAGTCTACAGAGCCGTAGTGGTTGGAACAGAGAGTATTTTAGGGGTATGGGAGGGAGCAAGGTATACAGCTGGGACCTGCAGACCAAGTGCCAGTTTGCTCACAAGCGGCTCAAAAAACGCTACACTGCTGCAGGCCCCCAAGCCTTGGTGGAAACTTGGCCTCGGCACTTTGTACAGATGAAGACACTGAGCCCAGAGGATTGAGCGCCCCTTCCCAAGCTGTACAACAGGACAGCACTGTAAGAGTTAAATCCTGTCTCTCAGTCTCAGGGCCTCCATACTCCACGATACCCTACTTCCCTTCTAGATCAGAAAAGCTTGTTTTGCTCAGCCAATGTTGAAAGTAAGGCATGAGCCAATTTACCTCTCTTTGTAACCCCAGCCCCCGGTGGGCATTTCCAACCAGATGCCACAGGCTGGTGACCCTCAGACTCCTCACATGGTGAGTGCTGTTGTCTCCTTTCAGCAGGGGAGAGACCAAGGCCAGGGAGTGATCTGCCCTCAGCCCCAGTGCATACATGCTGGACCTGGGCTGCCTCATGGTCATGACTTCATCCGGGTCACAGTGCGCGGCCTCAGGGTGGCCTGGCAAGCAGTTCATGAGGTGAGCCTGCCCACACGAAGCCCAGCCCTGCCACCACCGGCTGTGTGATGGGGGCCAACTCCAGTGTGTCCATCTGCGGAAGGGGTCAGTTGCCACCAGGCCTCTCCCGGGCTGCAGGGAGGACTGGATGCAAAAGCAGGGGACACAGGCTCCCGACAGGCAGGCCACATAGGGGCCGATCAGCCCCACTGGTGCTGCTGGAGCCCGACTCTGTCCACAGTGGTGGTGAAGGCCCATCATAGTCCCCTGAGGGCCAGTCCCACTCCAGGGTCTCAGATTCGGCCCTCAGGTGGGCCCAACAATTTGCATCTCTAGGAGTGCCCATAGGTAGGAGGCTGCTGACTGGGGCCCATTTTTGAGGACTATTGTGTAGAGATTGTTAAAAACCTGGAAGGGCCACACTGGCAAGTTGGGGAACTGGATGGGGGGGGGGGGTGCTCCAGGGAGACACCAACCAGGAGGCTCAATTAAGCCATAATTGGTCTCTAATTGTCGTGAGTTACTGGCCTTATCTGAGTAATTGGCCCTTGTCCCCAGATGCCGGCTGGAGTAGTGCCAGGTGCCTTTTCTGGGGTGGAGGTTGCTCTGGGCCCAGAGCATGGGTGAAGGTTTGGACCTGGGTCTTTTCCATGCCACCCCTTGGGGCACAGCCAGGCACACAGGCAGGCGATCAAACATCAGCATTCCTCTCACAGAGCAGCTACGTCTGTCATCCGCTTTCCCTTCCGCGGGAGAAGCACTGTGTCCAGCAGAGAAACTCAGGGCTCAAATCAACCCACCCAAGGTCACACAGGCAAAAAGGAACCAGCCTAGGAGCTGCCCCATTGAGCTTCCTGTGCTCCTCTTCATCCTTGGGGTCCCACACCAGCACTCTCCTCAGAGCCCCCAAGCCAGGGCAAGGCCTCTGCCAAAGAGCTGATTTCCTTTTCTCCTCGGTGGCACAGAGTGCAGCTAAGTCTCTCTGTCCCTCTTGGTGGTTTGTGTCTGTCTCTCCCCACAGAGTGCAGGTTCCAGGGAGACAGGGGCTGTACCTATGACATCCTTCCCGTCCCCAGGGCCGGGCACAGAGTCTGACACAGGAAGGCTCACCCCAGATAGCAGGCCCTCTGGGTGTGGGACTCTACTTGATGCTTATTTGGGTAGGACCCCGCCCTGCTCTGCCCCGGCCTGGCAGTGTGGGTTCTCAGGCTTCATTTTCCAAGAGCTTCCTGATCCACCAGGCCCCAGCCACAGCCTAGAGCCACAGATGGAGCCGCTCTCATTGCTGAGTCACTGTGTGTTCCCTCAGATGATTTGAGGGTCTGCGAAGACCCCAAGGACCTCCCAGAAGCCAGGCCATGTCTCCGCATTTCCCGAGCCCATGTCTACATCAGCAACAGAAGGACATCTCAGCAACTCTCACTGCAGGGCCACCAGCCTTGCTCTCCACCTGTGATACAGAATAGCCATGACTCAGTCTAAGGCCTAGGAGACTCAGGCTAACCAACTGTCCAGGATGGTACGGGACTAAGAGATTTTAGCGTTAAAACGATGGGTAGTTTTGGGCACAAAGAGCCTGAGAGCCCATCACAGGGACTCAGCACATGTGAGTTAACCCTTAGGCTGAGGAGCAGTGGTTCAGGATGGTCCCCTAAGAATGGCCAGCACCCCAATTGGTCTCCCATCTCCGGTAGTTGTTCCCTGTGTCCAGCAACCAGGTCTGTACACAGATCGGGACAGGTCACTGGCCAGGTCAGGGGACATCCAACAGACAGCCGAGGCCAAGCAGCTGTCCTTCCACCTGCCTCGCTGCATCACCTGCCCTTCTCCAGAAAGCGTTTTCCTCCTCCAGCACCATCAAGTTCAAAACAAACACTACTCTCCATCCCAACAGCCTGCCCAGAGAGCACCTGGGGGCCTCGGGAGGTATCTGGCATCTGAACAGAAACAACCCACACCCTTAAGATCTGTGCCTCTGGGAGCCCTTCAAAGTCCTCAGATGGTCAACCTGTGGGTGCCACAGAACACAGCTCCCTAGTGGCAGCTCCAAGTGGACAGGTCAAGGTGACCGCAAAAGGTAGCTCTGGGACTCAGGCTGCCTGGGGTTTGGCATCCTGCAAACCTGGCTTCAGATCCAGGCCCTGTCACCCACCACCCTGTGTCCTAGACAGATGCTTTAATCTCTTAAACCTCGTTTTCCACATTGTCTACTTTCCCAAATGGCTTTTCATTATGTGGCCATCTCAGGAATCTGATAAGCGCCCCTAGGTTCTGCCTGCAGCATAGAAAAGGAAGACCAATTTCTGCAAGTTTCTTCCTTCTCCCTCTTTATTTCTGAACCCCTGGGGCAAACGGAAGTGCTCCAGGAAGTGCTTTCTGAAAGGAGCAAGGGGACTTGGCATTTATTCCTCCAGAGCATCTATAGCACACAGGCAGCATCCCCAGATGTCTTGGTGGAGTCTGCATCTCCCTGGCTCCATGGGTCCCCATGTCCACACATAGGTTAGTGCTTGTCAAGGAAGCTTGGGGCCCACAGCTGGGCACACCACGTTGGAGCATGGCTCCAGTGGCCATTGTGGGGACCAAGGCTCAGGGCACCTGCCCCATCCAGCCCCTTTGTCTGGCCCCATGGTGAGCTGCACAGTGCACCTGAGAAGCTGGTGCCTGGCCTTTGCCTCACCTCACCCCTACCCTGCTCTGCTCTGGCCTGGCAGTGTGGGTTCTATGGCCGGCTGAGTGCAGAAGGATCTGCTTTGCTGTGCCCCATGGCTCCCTCCTAGCCTGGCAGAGCTAGCCTCAGCCCTGTACTTTAAATACCAACTAAGTTGAGAGGTGAAAGGGTGGGGGGAGAGACAGAATCCTGGGTCAGCCCAGCGTCTCCAGTTCCAAGGCTCTCAATTCTGGAAACAAGTCTGTATGGAAAAGAGACCATCAGAGCCCGAAGCCACAGAGTTGGCAGTGCTAGTGCCAGAAGTCCAAAGTCCAGGTCACCTGCCCGTCCGCTTACAGACCAGTTCTTTCCCAGATGTGCACACAGCCCTCCACCCCTCCTTGAAGCTTGCACAGGCTCAGTGTGGCTGCCACACGCAGCCCCCATACCTTCACCTCTGCCTTCTCTGGGTATGCCTCTCCGTGCTCTACCCCAACTGAACACCTGCCTTCGGAGGTTCTATGTTGATTTTCAGATTAGATCTGGAGTCCACCACAGAGGGAAGCTGTATGATGATGGACAAGTCATTTGACCTCTCTGAGCCTTCATTCCTTCACATTAAGCGATATATAGAGCTCTCCTACTGCAAAAAAATGGCTGGATAGCAAAAAATGGCTGGATAGTTTTCTTCTTCCCTTCCTTCCCTTTCCCCTTGATTAGGTACTGAAGCCACTCAGCAGACTCCCTTTCGCAGGCCTCAACCCCCAGGGGCTTCCACTCATATGAGGCCAGATTTTGGACTGCTCCCCCTGCGTTGGCCCACACTGAACCCCAGTCCAGTGCCTCCTTCCCCCACAGCTCAGCACACTGGGAGCCCTGGCTGCAGAAGCCAGCCTGTACTTCCTGCTTCTCCTCAGAATGTGATGAAGCAGGTGCCTCTGCTGACCTGACACCCCATCGCCTTGCACCACCCCCATCCTCTGGGCTGCTCCTCTGGAAGGAAAATGAGCCTGTCTCCTGCTCCCCTGAGTCAGCCTCTTGCAAATGCTGACTCACTGTGTCCTCATGCTGCCTGTAAGTGCTTATTAGCCCATTGTGCAGAGCAGGACGTGCTGGCTTGCGTACAACATGCAGTCACAATGCCCAGCGGGGGACAGCAGCAGCAGACACCATCCCAGGACACTGGCTCTGGGGAGCATAAGCAGGAGCAAGGGTCTGAGCTGTGGAGGGGTGGGGCCATGGCTGCACCCAGAGAACCCAGAGCACCCGGCACTGGCCCCATGGGAGAGGAAGAACCGGGCTCTTCTCTGAAGAAGGCTCTTTCCAGACTCCTGCCATGAGACCCTGGCATTCCACCTTCAGAGCAACCAGGCTGGGCCACGGAATCTCTCTGCAGTGAGACAAAGCAAGAGGGCTATGCGGGGTGGAGGCAGCCAGCGGCATGGGGGCCAGTGCTAGCAACACGCAGAGGTGACCCCAGAGACCATATGGAGTGCATTTTAGGTGGCGCCTGGGACACAAGGGCAGTAGGACAAGTACAAAGGGGTTGTAGTGGGGGACTGTTTCTCTGGGTCAGTGGGAAGAGACTGTTACATGGGTCAAGGTCACCTGCACACAGAGGCGGGGTGAGGAGTGGTGGAAAGTTGTGGTAAGGGGCTGGGCAGAGGGCCCCGCCCTGTGGTTCCCTTGGGGTGGGCACCCTAAGAGCTGCCCTCATCATCTTCATGCTAGCCAGGCAGAGAGTCTGGCTCTCAGGTCACATCCAGGTGGCACTTACCAATTCAACTCACACCAAAGAATGGGAAGAAAGTATTTATATAATACATTTTGCAGCCAGTGCTGCACTAGAGCTATTAAAAACTGGACATTCTAGCTGGGTGCTGGGCCACTCCCCTGTGATTACAGCTACCTGAGAGGCTATTCAAAGACAGCCTGGGCAACTTAGAGAGACCCTGTCTCAAAATGGGAACAATAAAAAGGCTTGGGATATAACTCAGTGATGGAACCTTTGCTAAGTATGTGTGACACCCTGAATTCTATCCTCAGCACTGAAAAACCAACAAACAAATAAATGCCACCCAGCCTTCATAGTAGCCTTGCGAGGGGGGTGCCAGGTTTCCGTTTCACAGATGAAGGAGCTGAGGCTCAGGCAGGCTGTGGGATGGGTCCCCTGCTACATCCACACCATGGCTCAGAGCCTGTCCTGTACAGTGGGCTTGTCTTTAAATCCTGACTCTAACCATCTGTGGCGTGCGACAGGTTCCTTAGCTGCAGTGCCTCGGTTTCCTTACCTCCTTGTACTGCTATACAGGCTACAGTGCTGAGCCCACAGAGGGTGCCAGACTCCCAGCCAGAGCCTGCTGCAAGTGCCTACCATGTGTACCCAAAGGCCAGTGCCAGCGCAACCAGAAACAACCTGAGGCTCACTCCTTGTCCAAGTTCCAGGCCAAAAGGTGTTGCTGTCTATGACACCCATCTTTCCAAAGGCCATTTTTGGGGGAAGGTCTATTTTTAACTCAAGAAGTGGGGAAGGAAGAAGAGCAGGAGAGCACTGGGCCCCAGAGGGTGGGGAGGGGAAATGGAGCCCCCCACCAAGTGGTAGACTGAGGAAACAGCAGTGCAGGGGAGCTTACTACCCAGCAGAGGAGGAATGCGAAGGTCACCAGGGTAGGCTGCTGAGGGACCCTAATCTGTCTTTCTGGGCTGAGACACATATGCAGAACAAGCGAGGAGGGAGGCCGGTGAGTCCCTGCCCTTCAGGGAGCTCTGTTCCGTGGGATCCCAGTCCTTCTGCAGAGCCTGGGCCAAAATGCAGCAAACACAGGCCATCTGCCCCCCCCCAGCCTGGGCTCAGCCTCTTCAGCAGCATCCAACCCTCCAGGGATATGAGTGTCTCCCTCACTCCTTCTGAGGGCCACAGCAAGTGTAATGGCTGGTGTGCAGTGGCTGAGACACCCTCCTCTGGGTGTCTGGCCTGCTGCCTCTGCTCCAGAATGGCCATGGCCATGTCCATGTTTACTTGCTGCAGGAAGACCTGGGGTCATAAAGTTCTAATGGCTGAGAGCTCAGAACACCCAAAACCACACACCAATAACTGAAAGGACAGGTGGCAGAAGACAAGACCCTGTGGTTTCCTCAGTCTCCACCACAGAGTCCCCGTTCATACAGCCCTGCTGCCAGGCAGAGCTCTCTGCCATGTGCAGAATGAGGCAGCGTGGACTCTGGACACGGGCTCTCCTCACCCCAACCAGGAAGCAGCAAACAAAGCCTAGGAGAGAGTCCACCAGCATCCAGGCTCTTTGGCCACGCCTGAGGCTCTGCCTGTTTGGAAAATTTCAAGCACCAGCTCTCAGCCCCTGAGGGAGCAGAGAGCCTTGGCTGGGGAGGAACTGAGGGAAAGGGAGCTCAAACCTGCCCCCGCCAGGCCGCCAGCCAGCAGCAAGACACAACAGCGATAGGGGCTATCAGTGGGAGGGTATGGCTGGGGAAGCAGCTAGTTCAGGCCTAGGACTGCGAAGGGTCTCTTGGGGGCACAGTGACAGGGCAACGTGGGGGCATCCCTTTTCAGAGTTGATACTCAAGAGTTTTGAGGGGACAACAAAAGTGACCCAGACACTTGGCCCTACCCAGATGCCATAAGCTGCTCAACAGCAGGCAGGCAGGTGCCTTCGCCGAGGGAGGGAGATCCCTAAACTAGGAGGAAAACAGTGTGGAGTTGGCCTCAGCGTTCTGTGGAGTCAAGCATGGTGGTGCCTGCCTATAATTTGGGCATTCTGGGAGACTGAGGGAGAAGAATCAAGAGTTAGAGCCTACTCACTTAGTGGGCCTCTTAGAAATATCCTATCTCAGAATAAGATAAATAAATAAAAAGGGTTGGAAATGTAACTTAGTGTGAGTGCTCTGGGTTCAGTCCTCATGGGGAAAAAAAAGGGTTGGGGAGAGGCAGTGTGTAAAAGCCAGGGCACAGCCCAGCCTGCTTCTGGTTTCAGGGAAGGTGTGTGTGATTCCTGAGGGTGGCCTCATCTCTTCCTTTCCTGAGGGTCTCCAGGCCTATCCCTCTTTGGTGGTTTGCTGGGCCAAGCTGTTCCATCACAGCTACTGTCCCACAGGAGGTTTGGAGGAAACAGAAGCTGGAGGGTGGGATGCCAGGTATTTTTGCTCCCAGGACCTCTTTCTTGACCTGCATAGAGACAAGCTTAGCAGGATGGCAAACCACCAGGTTGAGGTTACCCACCCATCCAGGGGTTCTGCACGGGATGAACCCACTTCCTCTGGCATCATGGTGTAGCATGGCCCAAAGACCCAGAGTGAGTGTTATCAGGCATGTGCCCTTCCGGCCACTTCCACCTTTCTGTGCTGCCCCTCAGGAAGCTTCCCTGACCTGTACCCTCAACCCTTTTTACTGGTCCCTGTCCCTGCTGTCTACTCTACTAGAAATGGGCTGGTGCTGAGACTCGCCATTTGTCTCACTGAACTCTAGACTGGGCACAGCTTCTGAAACAACACAACCCCAAAGAGACAGGGCTGCCACCTCCTCTTCCAGGCTCCCAAGGATTTATACATAGAAAAAGCTGGGCCCACCCAGTCCCTTCCCAGCTCCTTGTCACTGTTCTAACTGCACTGGCCTACTCCCTCTCACCTGAAAAACTCTGTCGATTAAGAGCTCAGATGAAAGCCGAGTATGTTGTCATACACCTGTAGCCCATTTTCAGGAGACAGAGGCAGGAGGATCACTACCTCAGGTTCAACAGTAGCCTGGGATATGTAGTATTTTCAAGACCAACCTGAACTACATAACAAGACATTGTCTCAAACAAACAAAGCTTGGATGTAGTGCCTGTGCATGTATACATGAATGCATATCCCCTATGCACGAACACATATCCCATGTGTGAGTGGATGTCCCCTGTGTGTGAATGCATGCCCACTATATGTGAATGCATGTTCCCTGTCCCATGTATGTGAATGTACATCTTTTGTATGTGGTAGCATGTTCCCTGCATGAATGCATGTCACAGAGTACTATGTGTTCACACACAGCCAAGTGGCAACACTGGCGCCCAGCTCTTTTTACCAGTAATCTCATTTGGACCTCCCCTAGTGTTGACACTTGCTGGTCATCTTCTTGACTCCTTCTCTCTCCCTAGTCATTAGCTGTCCTCTGAAGGCAGACCTGACCCCTGTCCTCCTGTGGCTTCTCACTAGCTGAGAAAGAGGAGTGTGACCCCTGGGCCTGCCATGAGGCCAGCACTTCCCAGTGTGAGACACAGGAGTCACTGGGCCAAAAAGAATCCACAAGGAAAACACAGTCCACTAGTCACACTTAGGAGACAACATGTTAGCCCATTCTTTTTTTTTTTTTTTGAGACAGGGTCTCGCATTGTAGTTCAGGCTGGCCCTGAGCTCACTATGTAGCCCAGGCAAGCCTCAAACTCAGCAATCCTCCTGTCTCTGCCTCCTGAGTGCTGGAACTACAGGCATGAGCCACCACACCCGGCACTGTAGTATGTGGTATTGTTTGCTGGTGGGCGTGAGTCACCATGCCCAGCATTCTATGTGGTCACCGGGATCGAACTCAGGACCTTGTGCTTGCGAGGCAGGCGCCGGAACCACTGAGCTAAATCTCCAGCCCTGTTAGCCCATTCTTAAAAACATCCAGAGCACATAATGCAAATAGAGGCTCCAAGAAGTTCTTCAGGGAAGGACTTTCCTTATCCCAGGATGACCCAGGTTTGGGAGACCGACAAACAGCTATGTGCCTTGCTCAGATCATGTGTGTGAGGCCAGCTCAGGAATAGAGTCTCAGATTAAATAAAAAACTCACCATCTTTAAATGCACTTTCTCACACCACACATTTCCCCATTGGGTTCACAAGTGTGCCCTGAGTCACCTTCTCACCCAGCCTGCAAAATGCCCAGCGCAGCCTCCATACCATAGCAGTTCCAGAACTGGCCCATGCGAAAGGTGAACAAGAGTTGGGCCCCCCCAGATCTATCCTTGGTTACTCCTTGCTGGTTTCCTTTGGTCACCTTACTCTCTCCTGCTTTCTCTCAATTCACTGGGCTCACTTGCTCCCTCAAAGTGGCCAAAGTACAATACTACATTTCTTCTTGTGGAGTGTTGGGGATTATCTGCCTTACTCTGACCTGGAGCTCTCATCTGCCTCCAACCTCCTGGCCACATTGCTGACCTTGGGAATCTGAGGTACTTCCTGGCAGTGCTTCTGTAGCCTTCTGAGTCAAGGTGTCCCCACCCTAGGAGCAAACAGATGACTAGAACAGGCACCTTTCCTTATAGGTGTCCAAGACCTGTTGAGGACTGTCCTCCTACTCCAAGCACTGAGACCTCCAAAAGATGAGCTCCAGTGGCCCAGAACCACACAGGCTTGCTTCTTGCTAGTTTCCATGGTGACTTTGACCCTGCAGACCTCTACTTCTTCAATGGCCCCCTGGTTTGGACTTAGGATTTTGCTCCCTTTCCTTCTTCATGATTGTACATCCTGAAAACCAACAGCTCTTGCCCAGGGAGGCCAAGGGAAATGAAGAGGAAGAAACTGCTCTCAGGGCTCAGTTGGAGTGGAACAGGAAGGACCTGGACTGAACCAAAAGTGGTGCTTTGGGGCAGGAGGAAAACTGGATCTGGGAAGATAAAGGACAATATTATAGTCAAGGGAAGTGAGAAGGCACTGGTACAGTTCAGTGATGAAAGGTGAGGGCAAGGTAAGGTGAGGTTAGAGCCCACAACATGTGTGTGCACAGAGATGGATGGAATTCCCCAAGAAGCTAAAAGGAGGCAGCCCAGGACTCTGTGTAGATGTAGTATGGGCCTTCTTTCTGTGCAAAAGCAGATGTGCCGAAGGCTCTAGCAAAAGAACTTAGGCTACAGAATGAAACAGTCACAACGATTGGAAAGGAAGAAGCAAAATCAGCTCTATTTCCAGATGTCAAGAACCTATCAAAGAAACAATAAGAACTAATAAATGGATCCAGGAAAGTTGCAAAATATAAGATTAATATACAAAACCTAACTTTATATCTGTACATTTGAAAAGGCAATCTAAAAATTAAGATAATTCCATTTTAATGCTATCAAAAATATATATTATAAATAAGTTTAACAAAAAAGTAGAAAAATTATTTTCCAAAAGCCACAAAACTTTGTCTAAAGAAAGTAATACCTAAACAAATAGAAAGATATCCTATGTTCATGGTTCAGGAGGCTAACTGCTCATTAACTTGTTCTACAGATTCGATGCAAATCTCCACCAAAACTCTATGTGCTTTCTTGCAGAAAATGACAAATTGATCCTAAAATTCCTATGATATTAAATGGACCCAGAATAACAGAAACAAAGTTTGAGAACAAACATTTCCCAATTTGGAAATTTATGACAAAGCTACAATAAACAGGACAGTTTGTTAATAGCATCAAGATAGACATACAGAGCAATAGAATAGAGTTGGCAGCCCACAAGTAAGTGTCACATTTCTGGCCAACTGGTTTCTTAGTAAATTATCCAGGAAATTCAATGGGGAAAGAATAGCCTTTTAAGTGAAAGGTCCTGAGGCAACTAGATATTGACAAACAATAGAATGATTGCAGACTCCCTACCTCACACCATTAAAAAAAAATCCAAAGATCTAAATAAGCACTAGAAAAGTCTTATTAGAAAACATAGGTGTGAACCTTCATGACCTCAGATTAGGCAATAACTTCTTAGATAGAATACAAGTGCAAGCAACTAAGAAAAACAGATAAAATGAACATTATCAAGCTGCAAAACTTCCATGCACCAGCATCATTAAAAGAGTGAAATAAAAAACAGAATGAAATGTAATGTTTGTAAATTACATCTTTGATAAGGGACTCATATCCAGAAATTATTAGGATTTCTTCTACCTCAATAACAAAAGGACAAAAGGTGTAATTTAAAATGGGCAGGGATCTGAGTAGACATATCTCCAAAGAAAATGTCTAAATGCCCAATGAGTACATGAAAAGATGCTCAGCATCATTACTCATCTGGTGAATACAAATAAAAACCTCAGACACCAATTCACACCCGCAAGGATGACTGTAATCAAAAAGTGCAAAGGTAACAAGTTTTGGAGAGAAGGTAGAGAACAGAGAAAGTAAAATGGAGCATCTGCTGTGGGAGGAAGTTTTGTAATGCCTCAAAAACTTAAACTTTAGACTTAAATATGATGCAGAACTCCAGTCCTAAGTACATATCCAAAAGAACCAGAGTCCTTTCCTCAGTCTTCTCCTGTCCTCCTCCTATATCACCACCTAAGGACTCATTGCTCCTCCAGCCTCTGTGTGCCAGATGGAGAAAAACGCCCCATTCCTTCCTTGGCCTCTCTCTTATGCTCTTGGGTTCCAGACCTCTGTCATTCCTCTAATAATAATGTTGTGAGGCCAGGGATTTAGCTCAGTGGTTCCAGCATCTGCCTCACACAAGATCCCGAGTTTGATCCCTGGCACCAAATACCACAATGATGGATGTGGTGGCTCACGCCTGTAATCCCAGCACTCGTGAGGCAGAGGCAGGAGGACTGTTGTGAGTTTGAGGCTTGCCCGGGCTACACAATGAGCTCAGCACCAGCATGAATTGCAAAGCAAGACCCCAACTCAAAAACAAAAAAACAGTAATGACAACTATGGCACTATTAGTGGTGAAGATGATTGGTGACACTTATTGTGCATTTATTTTACACTAAGAACTGTAGATGCATTACCCCTTTTAATTCTTACCACAATTTGTTGAAGTCCTATTATTATTCCTATTTGCAGAGGGAGAAACTGAGGCTTAAAGAAGAGATATCCTGTGTCCAAAGCCATGGAAACAGTAGGACTGGGATTTCAACAAAGCCCACACCACACACCCCTAGGTTGGGCCCTGGCACTCGACCAAAGGCACTGCCTACCTACCCAACTCAGACTACCTGGCCTCTATCTGACATGGAGCCTCCTCCAGGGTGCCCACAGTAGATATCCCCTGCTCTCATCGCTCTCCCTCATCCCTACTACTCTCAAGCCCTATTCTGGCCTCTTTTGAGGCCGCTACAGCTGCCAAGTCTCCCACCCCCTGGCCTGGGACCCTTCAGGCCCTCAGGCCTCCTGGGCCCGCAGGGCAGGAAGGTGCAAAGCAGAATGAGTCAGGCCCACCTCAGATGCCCATCTCTGTTCCAGGAACTAGGCAGTATTCTGAAAAGAGGTGACTCAGGGCCCAGGTGAGTAAGGCAGGCATTTGGCCTGACAGACAGACAGAGGAGGACAGGACACCTGGCGCCAGACCTGCAGATGCAGGTGCTTCCCGCCCTCCACAGCTGGACCCACCTGGGTTCACACACACTGGAATAAAGACCAGAGGAGAAACCCTGATGGGGCCACTGGGACCCCAAGTCCCAGCTGTGGGGGAGCCCCCGCCCCATCTGCCTCCTGACAAGATCAGTTCTTTTCTATGCCAACCACAGCCCTTCCCCAGGGCTCCATGATCTAGTTTCTCACTTCCTACCTTAGAAATAGCTCATGACAGCCCTTCTGAGGGTGGGGGCCCTCACCCCCACCGGAGACTCTCACAGACTAGGAATTTCTGAAGCTCGACAGGCCTTGGGTGACATTAAAATAAATTTTTCTTGTGCCGGGTGTGGTGGCTCATGCCTGTAACCCCTGTACTCGGGAGGCAGAGACAGGAGGATTGCTGAGTTTGAGGCTTGCCTGGGCTACATAGTGAGCTGAGGGCCAGCCTGAACTACAAAGTGAGACCCTGTCTCAAAAAAAAATAAAAATAAATACATTTTTCTTGAATGATAAGGAAAACAAGAGAGAAGAAAGGAGGAGGGTAGAAAGTGAGGTGCCAAGGATCCTTGGTTCACTCAATGTCCTTAGATTTGTTGGCTGAGTTGATTCCTACTTGCCTGGCAGTTACTGTGTGACCTTGGCAAAGTAAAGCAATGTCTCTGGGTCTCCTTTCACCAGCAGTTAGTGAAGAGTTTATACTACGTAGGAACAGAACATACATCTCTTCTGAGGCTACAGGAGAGCAAGCAGAGGGTTCCAAGGCCTTCTAAGTGTTTTCTGGTTGGCTCAGGTGTATCTCACCGAAAGAGCCCCTGATTCTCTCTAATACACTCGCCTCATAGCTCACAGAATGCAAAGCCATGTGGGCAGGTCCAACCTGGCAGAGTGGAGCATGGGGCAGGCAGTATCCCAGCCCCTCTGGGAAATCAGCTTGGAAATCCCCGCGCCTGCACCCCCAGTGCATTTCCTCAGGTAGTTGTGTGGGGACTTCCTGCCCCTGGGACACACAGGGGAACTTGGCCCAAACTGGCTGTCTCCAACCCATTTGCATGCAGAACCTGTTCACAGACACCCACGGTATCTGCAGATTCCCAGCTCCCCTGCCTCACTCGCAGCTCCCTGCCCTCTCAGCCCCACTTTGCCCCCTCCCGTGGCCCAAGAAGTCCAATCTCGCTCATTTTGTGAGTGGGGAACTGTTCTGAGGCCTGCAGGGATCTGGTCTGGGACAGATGCTCAAAAGCACTACCCAGCAGACAGCTAGCCCATCGCTTCTCAGGCAGTGGCCCCCACAGGCACAGCAGCACAGCCATGCCCACCTCATCTCTCCCGGGTACTAGTCCCACAGTTGCCCTGGAATTCCACAGGAGGCTTTGCGTGCTCTTATGCAAGAAATGAGGCCATAAAAGGATGAAATGGAATGAGGCCTTTGGGCACTTTGTGGCTAGGCAGGCACTGGGCCCCATCTCCCAGCCCCAGGACAAGAGGCCAGTGGCCACCAAGACACAAAGCCTAGGGCATGTTCTGGGGCCCGGTTTCAGGGCAGTGAGGAGGTCGGGGCCATGAGGCAAATCCCAGGTGGCATCCTGGTGGGCAGCAAGGCAGTCCCACACCCAGCCTTGAGCACCTGACCTGACCAGGGGCAGCCAGATATGAGGATATGGTGTCCTCATATCCCTGGCTACACCCCAGCCTCAGGCCGTGTGGTCCTGACCACAGCCAGTGCCACCTGATCCCAGCTGAGCCTAGGCCCTGCTGCACATCTCTGCACCCCACCCCACGAGCCCCTCCCTGGAGGCTGGGAAGCCTCTGCAACCTCACTACATCACCCTCACTAAGGTCTATTGTCCACACAGCAACTAGACAAATGGGATCTTTTCAAAACAATAAGTCATTCCACACCATGCTCTTCCCCAGATCTACCCCAGCACTCTATTACCCACAAGCCACTGACTCTGACCTTTGGTAGTGGTATCTTTTCCCTACTCAGTGGACCTCCACTCCCCGGTTTCTCGAATTTTCTACACAGGGGAAAGAGTTTGCTGCTTCAGGATCTTTGCACATGCCAGTCCCTTTGTCTGGGATGCCCGTTTACCACACCCCTGATATAGCCATGTGAGTAACTAACTTCTTAGTTCAGAAAGCTAAGAAATGAACAAGGGTTCACAAGTGAGTGTGGAAGTGAAGGTCAGTACTGGAGATGGCTTTGCCTCTGTCCCTCTCCTCTGCCCCTTCGTTGTTATTAGAAAAAAAAAAAAACCAATACTGAGAACCTGCTGACTGCTACCGCCACACAAGGATCACCTCCTATTATCAGTCTCCCACTATCCCTGTACAGGAGACTCTGACTCACCCATCTTATTGATGGGGAAAATGAGACCATCACCTAACAGCCACCAGCAGAGTAAGGAGCACCTGGTCAGCCAAACAGCAGGCGAGGGCAACAGTGACACAGGTGCACCCCAGGGGTGAGGGAGAACCCACCCAAGCTGGCCAACATCAGCCTGCTACAGACCACAGAACCAGCGTGGGGATGACCACGTGAGCCTCGAGGACTCACTCAGCCAGCTGAGAATCAGAGACCCCCCCACCAAGCCACCCTGGGAGAGATGGACGAGACTGCTGGCTGCAAACTGCCCAGGCCCCACAGAGTCTGCATCCCCAAAGGGCACAGGAGTCCTGGCCAGCAAAGGCCTTCCCGGAGCTGCATGGTGGTGGCAGCAGGCGGTGGCCCTGGGGAAGGACATAGAAGTAGCCACGCTGCTACAGGTGTGGCTTTCCTAGAGCCAGCTGCACCCAGTGCTCGTGAGATATGTGAATTCTCTGCCCCACTAAGACCACTACACCTTAATCTCTTTTCAGAAGACTATCAGGGCTCTGTATCTCAGTGAAGTTCAAGAAGCTCTGCTCCAAGCACTCTGGGTACCCCACTGTCCAGGCCTCTTCTCTCCATTATGACCCATTGCTGGTAGTCAGTAAACCTGTCTGTCAGTGACACCACTGTCATGGGATGTCCATCACAGGTTGTTTACCAAAGAGAAAACTAGAAATACCCTAATTATCCCACAATAAAAAAAGGTCCTCAATTAAGATGCAGCCATTACACTGCTCTTTAAAGAATGTTCGGTGCAGAGGAAAATTCCCCAGCCATGCTATTGCATGATGAAGGCAGGCTTAGCTCTACACGTCTGACTACCTATAGCACAGACCTACGCTGTGCAAATCTATCAGCGTTTTCCCCAGGGCATCCCTGGCTGCTGAGATTACTTGTGAGGTTTTACTCATTTCCTTTTCATTTTCATGGGTTTTCCTGATTCCTAAGTGGATACATCGTGTGTCTATGTCAATGAAACCAGTAGTACATGATATTCTGTTTCTGAAAAACAAAACGTTACTAGTCTCCATGGAACATACCTATAGTCCCAGATGTCTGGGAGGCTGAGGCAAGAGGACTGCTTGAGCTTGGATGTTTGCAGCTAGTGAGACAACCCCACCCCCACTGCCTCAGAAAAAGTAAATAGATAACAGAAGGCATGAGTGTCCTTTTGAAGAAGCATCCTTACCTCAGTCCATTCTGCACAGGCCCAGAGGAATCAGGATGAGGACTCAGCCCTTGGCCTTGAGGGGGAGAGGTGTGTGAAAGGGCTATGAGAGGCAGGGGCATCACAGGCACCTTCTGGGGCAAGGATGGGAACAAGATCCCGGGGAAACGGGGAATACTAAATGCCAAGGTTCTGGACCTTGTTGTTGCTATATCTAAATCCTAAAATTACTTTCCCTTCGCCCTTCTTTCCTGGCCAGCCCCCTCTGTCTTTGTGGCTCAGACAATATCTCCCTGATACTCCTATTCACTGGCCTCCGGGCTTCCACAGCAAAGATCTATGACAGTGTGACAGAAGATGTTTCAGACATGCACCATGACCATGTCTAGCAGATAGAAGAGTTCTCTTGGCTAACAGTCATCTCATAGGCAACAATTCCCACTTATGCCCAACTCACCTGACTCCCCACCTCCCCATAGAGGTCTGCTCAGGCCTGGCCCTGCTCTCACATTTGGATTCTGCCCATCAGTGGCCGAGGGTCTGCTTTTAAAGGCTCAAGTAGCAAGGTGGCAGACAAGCGTTCAGGTACAGATGCAAGCTGTCCTGGCAGCTGTCCTCCTGACCCTTAGCCCTGGCTGTCAGAGCCCCTCTCAAGCAAGACCCCCGGTCCAGGCTTTTCCAACCCCTCACACCCCTCAGTCTGGTGAACAGGTCCCAGGGTCCAGGCTGAGGAATTCAGCCAGTATAAAATGAGATGTCCAGCACCCACCAACAGGAACACACTGAGTCTGCTAGGGCACCCCTGCCGAGACCTGCGAGGGAGGTGCCTGGGTGGCTGTGACACCCACCTCCAGATCAGCCTTGGGTGGGGGGGCTGGCATCCAAAGAAACAGGGTTTACATAGCCACTGGCACACAGAGGACCTGAGCAGGGTGAGGACTAGTGAGGTGACCCCTGGAGCACCCACCTAGGGAGGGTGGGGACTGTGGGCACCAGGGACTCTGCTACCTGCCCCAGCCAGGCCCACACCAGGCTGCCTGGGGGCATCACTTCTGTTATGGGTGTCCTATGTTTTTTAAATTTTTAATTGTTAAAAAATATTCCTAACTTAAAGCAAATCATCTCAGCCATTTCCAGGTATACACTTACTTCAGTGTGTTATGAACATCATGCTCCTGTGCGGCCACCTCCCCTGTTCAGTAACGGGTCTGTCCTGAGTAACGATCTGTCTTGAGGGCCCGCACTGGAGCTCTGCACCCCCTAGCCGTTGCTTCCTTGTCCCCTCCCCAGCTCGAGGCGGCTCCACTGTGCTGTCTGTCTCCACAAACCCTCACCTGCTCTAGGGACCCGATACAGGTGGAATCTTCAGGACTTGTTCTTTTGTGTCTGGCTTCTCCTTCCTTCCGAGGCTGAACCACACTTTGCTGTGCACAGAACCCATGCTCACCCATCAGTGGACACTTGCATTGTTTCCCCTGTCAGGCTACTGTGAATAGTGCCCCCATGCACAAAAATGTCCAAATATCCTTTCAAAACACTGCTTCCTATTATTTTTTAGTTTGAGACAGTGTCTCAGTGTATAGCCCCAGCTAGTCTCAAACTCACAACCCTCCTGCCTCAGCCTCCTGCGTGCTGGGATTATAGGTGCACAGCCCCACATCCAGCTACTGCTCTCCCACCCCCTCCCTCCCTTCCTCCCTTCCCCCTTCCAGCCCTAGGCTTTCACACGCCACAGCTGCTTTGGTTCTTCACCACTCCCACCCTGTGCTGGGTGTTAAGAGAGCACTGGAGAACCACAGAATACTATGTGAAATCCCCAGACCCTTAGTCAGTGTTCACAACAGTCCCACTCATGGTACATTTCAACACTCGAGAGACTGGGTGTCTTGCCAGGATCACAAGTCCACCAATAGTAGAGACCTGGAGATTGGGTGGCACCCAGGAGGAGGATGAGGGCAATTGCGGTGGCCTGCTGGGACATCTGTCCTGCCAGGAGTCTTCCAGACTAGCGGCCAGTAACTGCTTTCTGCAATGAATCAGCTGGTACACACTTAGGTTTTACAGCCCCCACAGACCTCTGTCCTAATTGATATAGAAACATATCAGTAGCCATACTCTAAATTTTATTTATAGGCACTAAATTTCAAAGCCATATTATTTTCATGTCATGAAATATTCTTCTTTTGATTTGTTTTCAACCATTTAAATGTGTAAATATCATTCTGAGTCTGTGGATTTGGGTTTCTTGCCAGAGCTACCAAACCCTGTTCTGGAATCAATGGTGGTGTTGGGTGGGTATGGATGGGTGGGACCCCTGCGTGGCTCACAGGCTGGTCTGCAGCCTGGTGGCCTCAGCGGGACCAAGCATCCCCAGCAAGGTGAACCAAGGTGGACAGGCTCAGAGAGGCTTCGACAATGAGCTGGGCACTGCTCCTCAGCATTGCTCACCAGTACGCACCCTGCTAGGTGGCCCTGCTCATGGTAGAGAGAGCTCCCTAGGCACCTGCTAAAGGGCAAAAGATAGGAAATAAGAGAACGTGGACTCTGGGGCAGCAGTGCTGGATTAACTTGGCTCACTACTTCCAGAAACAACTCCCGAGCGCTGCTTCTGCTTTGTCCTCGAAGGAGGGCCTCAGTCATCCTGGTGGCCTTATAAGGAGCAGCCTGGCTCTTCAATGCCTGAAGGCTGAGCCAGCTTCACAAGGTCAACAGGGTTGCGAGCCCATGCACTGTTGCCAGGGACTTGGACTACAGAGCACATGGCTGCAACTGAGCTCCCGCTCCTCCCTGTCCCACTGTGTGACTTTGGGCAGGTCATGGACTCAGCTTGATCTGCAGGACACAAAGGCCAGTGGAGCTGTGCTAGGTCAACTGGACTAAATGATTTGTGCAAAGAACATAAAGCACTGGGCACACCAAGCCAGTAGTAGCTCTTACTATTGCTATCTTGTTTAATCCAAGTGAGCTCATGTTGTAAATAGTATTTTGGGTTTTTTGTTTTTGTTTTTGACACAGGGTCTCACTTTGTAGTTCAGGCTGCCCCTGAGCTCACTGTGGAGCCCAGGCTGGCCTCCAACTCAGCAATTCTCCTGCCTCTGCCTCCCGAGTGCTGGGATTACAGGTGTGAGCCACCATGCCTGGTACTGTAAATAGTATTTTTTTGCTCCATGGCATGATGAAGGAACTTAGGCACAGACAGGTTTAGAAGCTAACCCTAGCACACATAGTGGCCATCTGGGAAGCCATGACACACTCTTCCTGGATACCTACCCTTGGATCTTGTTGGAAACTACAGGAACAGGGACAGAGTCAGGGAGTACCAGGCCTACAGTGGATCCTGCAGGAAACTGCCTGGCACTGCCTCCTTCAAGAAGTCATCCATGCGCTGCCTTCCCCTTCTGGTCCTTAGACTACCTCATCCTGAGTGGTGTGTTCCTTGCATATATCACAGCACAAGGTCAGGAAGGAATGTGGGGGTTGTGGAGAGACCCTATAGCCAGGTGCACAGAGCAAGCCCTTGGGAAGACTCTGGGATATGAAATTAAAGTCCTTTGGCAAGTCAAAACCCTCTTTGGACCTGTTTCCCCATTTGTAGCACCAGGTGGGCCTTCTCTACAGACCTTAGCAGCCCGTGAATGGTCCTCTCCCTACTTCACCTTCCACCACTGACACCACTAGACGCAAAGGACCAGCCTTCCTCCAACTTGGGGATGACAGCATAGACACCCGCTTCATCAATGGGACTCAGACAGGGCATCCAGATGGCATCATCCCACCCAGCTTGCTGGCCAGTCCAAGCACTGTGTGTAGCCAGCATCCTCCTGCCACCACGGCTGTAGTCCCTGACTTGCCACTGAGGCCCTAGGGTGACCCGCTGTAGAGGCCAGTAATTCTCTACCTGAACAGCTCAGGACAACTGGCTGCTCCTGGTGCCATCCCAGTGACAGAAATGGCCGTGGCCACAGACTGGTAGATAAATGTCCTGCAAGGCACAGGGATGTGGCTGCCAGGTGAACAGCCTAGCACAAAGAGGTACTTTAAAGAACTGCAGAGACAAGAATGAACCATCTAGTCTAATCCAGTCACCTTTCAAATGAGAAAACAGTAGGCTGCAGATGGCAATAAAGGGTCGCAGTTACATAACACTAGCGTGGCCAGTCCTAGATTAGGCGTCAATCAACAAGGACTCAGTGAAGGCCTCCAGGTGCCGCCCGCAGCAGGGCACAGCAACCCCTTGCCCTCGAGGGTCCAGGCCCTGAGCTTCATCTTGAGGGCTTTCTCATCCTGCAGCAGCAAAGAAGACCCTCCACTGTGAGGCCTCAGGCAGCACTTCTGGATGCGACTGGGAGCAGGCTGGCTAGTGGAGCTGATCTCCACTCTTCCCCTGCCTGGTTGGAGATTAATTATTAATGCTGAAATAATTGGCCCTCATTAATGTGCCAGTCACCCACGGGGGAGTGAGGCTCCATATTAACCGATTCATCACTCAGCAATTGATTAATTAAAGCTGAGCTTTACAAGACACCCTTGGGTGACAAGCCACACTTGTGAGGTGGAAGAAGTACCTGCTCAGGTGCCAGCAAGGAACCAGGAACCCAACACAGATCTTTACTGGCACTCTGGCCCCCGGTGCCACCCTCTTGGATTGGCATTCCCTTTTCCTGCGGCAGCAGCCTTGCCATTGAGCTGAACACTGGGGCAAATTACAGGCTTTTGAGAACGCTATTACATGAGTCACCTGCGGGCACAGGGTGCTCTTAAAAGCAAGAAAAATAACAAAGGTGTGGTCTGGGGTGCTGCCTTCTGGTCCAGGGCTGAGCCTCTCCCTCTGTCCTGCTGCCTCTAGCCTCAGCTGCTTCTACAAGGAAATGGGTGAGTAGAGGCAGCTACTCCCCTAAGCCCTGAACTCCTTCAGTCATTTAACAAACGTGCACAGAGCCCTTGCTCTGTCCTGGCCTCAGGCGCTCCCCTGAAATCCAGCCTGCACCCTTTGGGGGAGGAAAGGGTGCATACAGTCGACCACCCACGGCTGAGGCTGGAGCTGGGTTCTGTGGGTCCCCAGAGCCCAGCCCCAGCACCAAGCCCTGAGAATGACTCACAGGCAGCAGAGCACAGCGGGGGAGAAAAGGTGTGCAGGGAGGGAGGGCACTTGGGAGAGGCAGAGACAAGGGCTGCCAGGTGAGGGTGTACCTCCCGCCCACACATGGCACTGGGGAGGGACCCTCTGCACTAGTTGGGAATGGGACCAGCCAGGAGCCCCCCAACAACTTGCCACTGGGTCTCAAGAGTGACAGCCCTGCACAGGACAGCAGCAGGAAGGCCCTGGTTTGGAAAACCCTTCCGTCCTCTTCTGTGTTGTCTGCATACCAGTCTGCAGCAGGAACTAGGCCGCAGAAGTCCCTTCTGAGCTCGCGTGTCAGCTGTTCCCAAAGTCCAAGGTTTCCCTCTTTACCTTCAGGGTACCCCAGGGATAGAGCTATGCCCCAGGCAGGGGTTTCTACCACCTTCAGTCAAGGGCAAGGAGAGGGCCTATTTGTGCTCAGCCTGTGAAGCAGCCTGCCAGCCCTCTGCCCACCCCTCAGCTGGGAAGTTAGGGCCTCAGAACTCTGGCCCTGCTCCCCTCAAGGATCATTTGTAATAGGGGATGATAGCCCTGACTTGCCTCACTTATGGGGTTCTTCAGGGAAGAGATGACCTCAGAAAGCTCCAGTACGGAGCTGGGCAGCCTCACAGAGGATAGCGAGCTCAAAAGGGCCCTTTAGAGCCTAGTGGATCCCTTGTCCACTGGTCAGTGGAGGCCTCCAGTGGCCTAAGAAAAAGTTATGAGCTCAGCTAGACTGTGTCCACCAGACTGAAGCTCCATGATGGCCAGAAACACCACCTGGTGTTACACACACATACACACACACACACTCACACTCACACATACATACATACAGCACCCAGGGAAGGTCCCCTTCCCCTCCTTACCCTGGGGACCTGATGGCCTAACTTGTGCTGTACCCATAAGTCCCACAGAAGTGTCAGAGGCACATGCTAAGCACACAAAACCCTAGCCCTATAACCCTCACCCTGCACAAGCACTAGAAATAGCACCCTGACACCTACCCTCACCCCTGTCCCTGGGGCTTCTCAGAGCAGACACAAGACCTAAGAGGGAAGGATGGGTGGAAAGGCAGGAGGACAGGATAGGAGCCTGCCTGGGAAGGAGGAGCCACAGCAGCCTAGTGGGTCTGTCCTCCAGCCACCCGCCTAGTGCAGCCCCTCCCAGAGGACAGACAGGAGCTAAAAGCTCCCTGCAACAGGAGGAAGGAGGAATAGGCTCCTTATATCTCCTCTCCTCTGGCCTCTGCACCCCCATGTGGTGATTTTAGATGTGCCATGTTCTCAGAACCCCATAGGTCCTCACCCCATCAGATTCCCCAAGGGCCTGGGATGACCCCAGACACCATCCATTTCCTGCTCACAAGTGAGGCTGTTCTCACCAGTTGGGACCTACGGTTGGGTGAGCCATAGCCCTGGCGGAAGATGAATCTTCAGGGCCCACCACGAGATTAAGATGGTCCAGAGAGAGCTGGGACAGCTGGGGGCAGCAGCTCCAGGCCCCTCTGCCCTCACAGCTGCACTCCTTTTGACCTCCTCTGCCAGCTCCTTGGGACTCAGGGCCTGAGGGGCTCTCGGAAACAGTGCAGGAACAGAAGTCAGCATCTGCACAGCTGTGGGCTGGTCCTTCCTGAAAAAGACCCTCCAGTTCCCTGCACCTCAACTCCCAGTAAAATGGGCACACCCACCTGTCCTCAAGGAACATGCGGAGACCGTAACACATCAGGTAGGACGGCTGGCTCATGGCATGGTGAGGGCCCTGCAAATGCTCACAGAATGAGCAAGGATGAAAGAGGCGTGCCACAGAGGAAGGAGGGCAGGGCCCAAACTGAGAACTTGCTGGAAAGCAGCAAGGAAACCACCCAGAGCCTAGCCCCAATCTAGACCTGTCGGTTTCTCAGCGGCCTCTGATAGGCGCTGTCAACTGTCCTGCGGGTAGCACACTGGCTGTGAGTGACTCTGGAACAGCCGCCTCCTTGAGGTCAGCCTCAGCATCCTCAACCATAAATGTGGTTAATGACACCTGTGCCTCTCGGCACCCAGGTTGCTGTGAGGACTAAACAGAAATGACACATGAATAATAGAACAGGAATCCAGTAGAGGCCTAGGGAGAGACTGAGTGACCAGATGGCACCTTTCCACTTTCAAGGGCCTATGGCTTTGAGGTTTCTGACATCCTGGGAATGCCCTGGCACTGAGAGCCAGAGCAGGGGCACCTGCTCAGGCAAGTGGCGCCTGTGCCCACCCAAACCAACCTGTCTGGCACCTTCTCGGCATGAAGGGGGATCATGAATGCCCACTGCAAGGGGGACTCTCTGCAATCGCCCCAACTTTAAAAACTACTCCAATGGCAAAGTGTACAACTGGCCAGGAGCACTACCACTTGAAGAGGAAAAACGAAAATGAGAAGTGCACATAGCCAAGCGTGCAACCACACCCATACAATCAGCCAGTCTTCAACCCCACACATGGTCTCACACTCACCCACACAACCTCACAACCTCAGAAACAGCCAACCACGCACTCCAAACGCACACAGCCAACTGCACACGCCCACAGTCACAGCCTCAAGCCCTACATGCTCAGCACACACAGTCACACCTACCATCTCCAAACATCACATCACTCCACCTTACCCACAATTCCCTGTCCACACCCTTGGTGCCCTACCATCCCACCCCCGCACACGCACTGCCACACACACTACAAATGCACACTGTGACTGCGCATGCTCAGCCCTTACAAACACTCAGCCCTCACCTCCCCACTCAACCCCACCAGCAGGCCTATCTTAGGCTCAAAGCAACCTGTAGAAAGCCCAGCAGCCTGGCTGGGCAGCACCCACAGCCTCTGTTCACAGAAATAGCTTTTGTTTCCGCTGCTTTGCCTGCAAAGGTATGCTTTCCTCAGCCCATAGCAGTTTCTGTGGCTTGGTGGCAGCCTGTGATCTCCTAGTCAACACACACACAGAGTCCCTGCTCCCAGTAACTCAGGATCCTCATGGGTCTGGCCACCCCAGGGTTCTCCAAGGTCAAAAGCAAGATGGCCCGAGGAGCCTTCTGGGAATCCCCACACATGGTTTCTTGCAGGGCTTTGCGGAAGGCCTAGCAGGTATTGCCCAGGGCCAGTCTGACTTCCAGGTGGGTCAGGGCCCAAGCACAGTGCCAGAGCTTCTGAGCCCCTCTCCCAGGTTTTTCCTGGCACTGTGGCAGAGTCCTGGAGACGATCTCACATCAGGTCTTGGGGAACAGGGGCACAGCTCTGATATCTCAGAGCCCCTTCTAAGTGCTGTCCCATAGGGAGCCCAGGTTCCCATTCTGCGCTAGGCCAAGAAGGCTGGAAGAGCAGTACAAACTGAGGAGTCCTCGGATTCCCCTGACTTCCTGATGGGATGTGATGGAGAAGAGAAAAGTGAGTGCCCTCCTCTCAGAACCTCCTAAATCAGGTCATGGGCTCCATCAAGTTGCTGAGAACTTAGAAGATTAACCAGAGAGAAGGCAGCCCTCAGCACTATAGGGAACTGGGGAGAGGCATCTGAAAGATCGGGACAAGGATTATATGGCTCTGCCCATCCCACTGGGCCCAGCATGAGTGGTAGGATGACAGGGTAGGAGGGACAGATGCCTTCAAGTCAGCCAGAGGCACTAGACCCAGGTGGAGAGGGCTGCCTGCCTCAGGACCTGGGGCCAGAAAGCCTACTGGGGTCAGGAGAGAGAACAGGAAGAAAGCAACAGGAAGGCAGGACAGAGAGTTGAGTGAGAAAAGAAGGACAAAGAAGTAGGGCCAGATGATTAGCTCAGTGGTTCTGGCGCCTGCCTCGCAAGCACAAGGTCCTGAGTTCGATCCCCGGAAACCACATACAATGCTGGGCATGGTAACTCACGCCCACCAACAATCAATACCACATACCACAGTGCTGGGCGTGGTGGCTCACACCTGTAATCCCAGCACTCGGGAGGCAGAGACAGGAGGATTGCTGAGTTCAAGGCTTGCCTGGGCTACATAGTGAGCTCAGAGCTAGCCTGAACTACAAAGCAAGACCCTGTCTCAAAAAAAAAAAAAAAGAAGGACAAAAGAGGTTATGACCACAAGAAGCCAGGAGGCTGTGTGGCCCCAAGAGAGAGACCCCAGGGCAGCCAGACCCCACAAGGACACAGGCCAGCATGGGGCAGCAGAGGGCTACTCAGAGATAACGCCCCTACTCCAGTGACTCTAGAGTCCTCCCTTGAGCTACTGCTGCGCCCCAAGGACCAGCCTGGGAAGCCCAGGTCTAGGAAACACCCACAGGGGATCAATACACAAATAGCAGAGGCCCCTATGGGCACGCTGCCCCTTTAGGCTTCCATCAGCAAAAAAAAAAAAAAAAAAAAAAAAATCCTAGGATGGAGTGAGGGAGGCAGGTGGAGGTGGAGGGCTTGAAACCATCAGCAGCTAGGCCCAGTACACAAAGGCTGAGACAAGTGGGTGAGGACATGCTCCGAAAATGGTGAGGCCGGCCCTGACATTATGACATTTTTCTTTTTTTGCCCTGTGAAGTTTATATTAACTCACAGCTTTGCAGATCAACTCATTCCCCCAGGAATGAGTAGATATTCCAGCACGGTAGATATTCTCCTTGCAAGGCAGAGTGGAAAGACACAGAGGCCAGAAGAGTGGCCCTGCCACCAGGTGGCTGTGCGAATCGAGATACCCCCGCAGCTCTCTTGGCCTCCCTCTATTTCCTCATTGTTGCCTTAATGTCCTAAGACCTTTCTAGGAAGACACGAGTGATGCAGACCTGCTGATGAAGAAGGCCACAGGACTGCTATCCTCCTGGGGAAGCAGGGGGGCTGGCCATGGACCTGGGCTCTCTGGGCTTCAGATCCCAACCTTTGCAAATGAAGATGTGCGGCGCAGGGGCTGTGCAGAATGGGACTCACAGGTGTCTTGTGGCACTTTGAGGTTGCAGCTGAGCTGTCATTATCACCACCACTTTCCACCAGCTCGAGGCCCCACAGGAAAGGGTAATTACTGCACTCACAGCTTTTCTGCTCACCCTCCTAACCCAAGGTGGGAAGCTCCTTCTGGGTCCCGTCATTTGTGTCAGCACCTGGAGGTGAACAGAGGTCAGGGGCTTCACCGACCAGACCAGGCTGTCCATCTCCTCCCAGGGATGGGGACTTTCAAATGGTAATAGAGGCAGCCTCCACACAGTGGAGCGTAATTAGTCTTGGGACTAGAAGGGTAAACAAATGTGTAATTCATGAATTTGCTAATTGTCCTTCATTTTGATCTTCTGCCATCTTTCCTAGCTTCTGAGTGCCATACGTCTCATGGCAAGGACTCAGAGAACGGCAGGAGTGAGCTGTGGGACTGCTGGCATCAAGGCTGGACACCTGGGCTGACCCTCCTCCCAGCTGCCCACCTCTAGCCCAGGCCTGCGGCCCAGACATCACACAAGGCAGGAAGCCTGTGGCACTCAATCTTTTATTTTCTTAAACTGTACACAGACGTAAAATACTTTAACAGCCAGTCTATGGGGAAATTGTTTGGTCTTAAATTATTATGAAACAGAACCTAAAGGGAGCTTTATTAAATAAACATAAAGATGAGGATTTAAGGATACACACCTGCATTCTACCATAGTCATTTTTACTCTACCTTCTGGGTGTGTGAGGATAGAAAAAACACATCAAACTGAATAAACAAAATCCATTTATACCCTGAAACATTGGCAGGCCACTCAAAGGATTGTTCAGAACACCTACCTCATAGAAGATGGCCTCACCATCTAATAAAAATTAAAACTGATCTGTTGGCCTCTTTGGTTCCAAAATTATGTATAATACATTTAACTGTATTCTTTTTTGCTGCTATAAAAATAACTTCTTTTTTCAAATGGCAGTTTCTGACTAATCATGCAACTAAATCAGTGCAAACATTAAAAGCAATCATTCGCTTAAAAAAGAAGCAAAGGATTTCATTTCAAGTATAAAAAATATAAAAAGAGTTGTACGAGTCCAGTTTCATCTAGTATGGGTCAACCCTTTAAATTGCATAGTTCTCGTGGCACTTGGACACGTATGGGGAGAGGCAATTCAGTGCTTTCCCCACGGCCACTTGTGGACACACGCAGATCGGCAAGTGCTATATCATGTGCGTTCAGGCAGGTCTGCAAGTGCTATGCGGGGCAGGCAGGCGGGCAGGTGAGCAGGCAGGGCCACATCCACAGCCAGCTCTGCTGGCCAGGCCCACCCACACGGGCAGCTTCTGCAAAGCGGCCGAAAGGCTTCCCAGGCTCTTCAAGATCAGCTAAGCAGCTCCCCCTTTTCACCCTGCACTAGGGAAACCGCATTTCCAGAATGCCCCTACCCCGTCAGGGCTCGTCCCTTGGATGAGTGGTTATTCTCGCACCTCCGAAAGCAGCCCTAGAGGAGGGTCCCCAGCAGAGGGCACAGACTGCAACTTTTCTCCTTATTTAGAACAACTGGGGTTTTCACTTCAATGGTCACACCTGACAGATAAGTCTTTTCAGTTATATAGCTGGCATGGATGACTTATCAGCTGCTGGGGTTCAATTAAAGCATCAAATTGAGACCCTTCTCCTCTCCCACCCTCCCCACCCTGCAATTTCCCTCCCTCCCTCCCTCTCTCTCTCTCTCTCTCTCTCACACACACACACATATACACACACACGCACACACACACACACATACACGTCATGTCATGAACCCAATGACAGTCAAACAGTCATTGCCCTGCGCCATGGTCTGACAGGTGGTGTCCTTCCTGGACCACTTTCCCGCCAAAGGTGTGGCAGGACAGCTCCCTGCTCCTGCAGCGCAAAGCATGGCAGGTGGGAGGACGCAGATGTGATTCCACCCGGAGCTGCAGCAGCACAGCAGGCCTGGTACGGGCCCAGGGGACGCACAGCACACAGCCCTCCGCCTGTCCGCACACTCCCACCCTGTTTTTCTTCTCCGTAGCGCTCTCTCTCTCTCCCTCTTTTTCACTCTCTCCCTCCCTCGCTCAGTGTCTCTGTCTTTGTGCTTTTATGTGCTCAGAAGGCGCAATTCAGAGTGGCCAGGCCAGCTGGTGGGAATGGTAGCTGCTCACCCCATTCTCTCCAACTGACAGGCATTGGTAGCTAAGCTGCCATTTGTCTCCGCATCCATTTGCTGGTATCCTGGAGGCTGCTGTGTGGGTGGCAGGATGCGTCTGGCTGTGCGTGTCTACGTGTGCGTTTGAAAGTCTCATGTCAGTCGAGGGCTCACCCTCTGGTTTTGACTGGTTGCTCTACAAAGTGGCAGAAAATGCAATCGGGCCCCACTGGGACACTCCCTGCAGCCCGATGGAATGAGTGTGCTCAGCCCGCCGTGCACCTCCTGCCCCTACAAAGGGCTCTGTCCCCTGAGCACCACGTCCACCGCACCCCTGCCCATAACTGTCAGGCACAGCCACACTCCTCCACAATCATGTTGGGCACATCACGCTTGACGATGTTGTACTCATCGTCAAAATAGAGCATGGACATGGAGCTCAGCTTGGTGGGGATGCAGCAGGAGTTCACAGGGCCAGGGTTCAGGCCTCGCATGCGGTACTGGTTCACCACCGCCGTGTGGAAGGAGGAGGCAGAACCCGGGACCCCTGCCAGGTAGGCCGGGCAGCTGCCCTCGCAGTAGTTCCCGTAGTAGCCAGTAGGTGCAATGATCCAGTCGTTCCAGCCAATGAGCCGGAAGTCGATGAAGAACTGTTGCCTGCAACAGAGGTTGGTCCGGCCATCACACTCCAGGCCCCGTTTGCGAATGCGGTGCCTGCTGTCCCCCAGCCGGGCCTGCACCACCACAAAGGGCCGGTGTGATTCCTCGCCTGGGTCCACGAACACTGGCACCACGGCCAGCTCCTGGCAGCTGTCACACTGCACATCCAGGTTGAGCCTCCGCTCGCCACGCTCAAACAGAGCCTGGATGGCCTCTGTGAGAGGGAAGGTGTGCCAGCCACTGCGCTTGAGGTCCACCTTCTTCTCCACCACATTCCACCTGTCACTGTGGCCCTGCTCCTGGAAGTATACTTTGACGCGCACTTTCCGCCGGCTGCCCTTCTCCAGGACATAGGGCAGGAGTTTCAGGTAAAGCCACAGGCTGGCCTGCACCACAAACAGGTTCTGATTGCCTTCATTGGAAATGAAGAAGTACAGGCGGACCCGAGAGGAAGCCAGGCCATCTGCAGAGAAGAGGGAGAACAGGTCGAGTTAACTTCTGGAGAACACAAGGCCGCAGGGAAACGTGCTCCACTGCCTGGTGCTGAACACACACTCACCACACAGCTGGAAGACGTTACTGACCAAAAATACCATTCCCAGGGCCCAGACCTCTGCCTGTAACCTGGCAGCAGCAGAGAACATCCTTTCCCATTCAGAAACCCAGATCGAGTTGGAGCTTGAGGGCCTGGGCCTCTAAACCCTGCCTCACCTCTCCCAGGCCAGGGCTCCCTTGAGACCAGCTGTGAGGCCTCAAAGCTCAGCAGAGGAACTTGTCAGGAGACCAAGATCCTAACAAGTTGTTATGGGTGTCTGTGAAATCTAGAAAACAAAACAGGATTGCAGAGAGGGTTTGGAAGTGAGTTGTTTTAAGCAGGTTGTTTTGGGTTTTTTTTTTCTTAGTGAACTTAGGGTATTGCAAAATCAAGCTGAGCCACCTACCGCCTCTTTCCAGTGTTTACCTAAGCATGATCTGATCCAACCCCCAATGGAACCTCCACTGCAAACAAGCAAACTCTGCTCAGATTTCTGACATAGGAACGAACGTGTGCTATGCAGGCTGCAAAGTGCAACCCTTGCTTGCCAGGAGTTGCAAGGAACAGGGCATTCACCATTGAAACTTTAGGTCCAATTCTTTGACAGGACCCTGGCTCCCTGTTCATGCCACATTCAAAATTTCTAAGGAAAAGGAGGGTTAGTTTGTTATTTCTCTGGATAATTCAGTTCAGTGAGAAGATCAGCTAGGCCAGGCCATCCTTATTTCCATGACCCTTCCCTCTACAATCTCTACTTTTTTTCTTTTCTTTTTTCCAGGAATAATGCAACTCTGTAGACACAGCTGGTTTTATCAAACCTTCCACCGTGGCTGCCCTAGCCCCCTCCTCAGGCTTCATCTGGCTCTTCTAATAACGCTGACATCTGACTTCAAAATGGGGGAAACTGCAGCCTTAAAAGCTGGTCTTGGACAAGCTGCCTGTGACCTGAATCTGTTATTTATAAGTCAAAGAGCTGGCTCCGCGAAATGGACCAGAAATATAACAGCCCCCGCTGTCATTTTGTGCCACCAGGACCAAAAGGCCTCCTCGACCTTCCCGAATCACATTTCTACCCTGGGCCCCGAAGCACCTTTTAATCCAACCCCTCTAATTGCATGTTGAGCTTTCCCTGACTCGGGTGGACAGCTAAAACGGCAATGCATTTCTTTCTAAGCACACACCAACCCTGATTGTCTCTGCTTTTCTCTACACCCGGCCATGCAAAACTTTTCATCCCTTTTCATCCCCAGGAGCCACCAGAACGGTCTTCCTGCTGCCTGAAGCTGGGCGGGGGGGGGGGGATTTGCAGCCAGGGGCACAGCCCCCCTCCTCTCTCAGACTCCCTGCCTGCCCCCTCCACTGCACCGGGGAGTCCCCCTCTCCAACCTTCTCTGCAGTCCCCTTGCACAAATGCAGCCGAGCTCCAGGCACAAAAGCCAGCCTGGCTTATTCAAGTCCTGAAAAGGACAGCGGAGTCAAAAGCACTTGCAGCATTTCAGTGCGGGCACATTTTCCTCCTCCGTTTAAACTTCTCAAAGATTTTTCTCTTCCTGATTTTTACATTTCCACAACGGTAGAGAGTTGCAATCTGAGGCCAAGGGAAAATTCCAGAAGAGCCCTACCCTTTGTTAACTACCAACTCTGCGGCTCTCCGACCAGAAGCCTGTCGCTGCTGCCAGGCAAGAGGAAAAACACGGGATGTCCCCCCGAGTCGCGTCTTTCTCTGCTTAAATGATAGACCTGTTGAGAAGCCTGCCTTCCGCCCGCTTCTCGTGCCCACACAATCGGAAGAGAGGTTGCCTAGCTCTCCCCGGAGAGGCTTCAGCAATCCTGGCAAGCCCACGCCGCCCGGCAATGGAAGCAGCCCCGAGGGCCTCTCACGCAGGCACACACACACACACACACACACACACACACACAAGCACGCACGCGCGCGCGCGCACGCACACACACATACACACACACTCCGCCGGCCCACGTATATCAACAAGCACACATATCTCCATCCACACTGCTAAGCCTACACTCCGATCGTGGGAAACAAAAACATTAAGCAATCACCAAGCAAGTGCCCGCAGAGCCAGGGCCGCGCGCATCTGCCAGGAGGGGAACGTGCGCCCAGAGGCACTGGGGCCCAATTTCCCAGAGTAGGGGCGGAGGATAGGGCTCTCGGGAGCGGGGGTCGGGAGCTGGAAGGGTATCTTCCGCCTGGGGGAAACGACTGCAACCTTCGCGGAGCGCGCAGGGCCAGCCCGGAAAGCTCGGCGGGGAGTCCAGGTTGCCCCCGGGACGCGCGGTACGCGGTGGAGGCGGCGGCCGGCTGGGGCTGGCAGAGACAGGGAAAGAGAAAGGGAGGAAGGGAAGAAGGAAGGGCGCACAGACCGCTTAGCCGCCCGAAGGCCAGACCCACCTGTCTCCGCAAAGCTGATGATTTCCGAGACACGCTCCTGGCCGTCGGCGCCCGGGCTGGCGTGGCCGTCGAGGTGCGGGATCTCCACGCGGCCGTCCTCGCGCACCTTGCCCGCGTGTAGCTTGCGCAGAGCCGTGACCATGGCGGCCTTAGGGACCGCGTGCGTGATGTTGGGCCGACCCCGCAACTGCAGGCGGTTCAAGATGTGCCGCTTCACCGCCTCCAGGAAGTCGCCGTCCACCCGGCCCAGCTCCTCCGGCCGCCGGAAGCCGCCACACGACGTACAGGTGTCCTGGGAGCCACCCGGAGCTCCGGGCGGCGGGGGCGGCGGCGGCGCAGCGGGCGACGGCGGGGGCGTGGGGGAGCCCCAGGCCTCGGGCCTCAGCCAGCTGGCCGCCAGGAGCAGAAGGCAGGCGGCCCCCAACGCCCGACCGGGCAGCCCGTCCATGGTGCGCCGCTGGCGACGAGGGCGCCCGCCGCGAGGCGAGCGAGCTGAGCGCAGGGCCGGGCTCCGGGCTCCGGGCTCCGGGCGCACCGCCCCGCCCCGCCCCCGCCCTCGCCCGCCCGCCGGGGCCTCCGCCCGCCCGCCTGCCGGGAGGGCCTCCGCCGGCTCGCAGGGGGAGGGGACCGGACCGGCCGCGGGGGTTCCCGCGCGGCGGGGAAGGGGCGCCGGGGACCGGAGGGCCGCGCGGGTTTGGGCTGGGTGGGCCGGTCACTGCCGCGCGGGGCGCCTCAGCATCTGCAGCCTCCTGCCCATCCTCTACGCGTCGCGTCGGGGCCCCGCAGTCCTCGTTCGGGTGAAGCGAAAGCAGCGGTAGCAGCGGCTTGGCCGCCGGACTGGGAAGGTGGCGAAAGAGCCGGTCGGTGAAACTTGGTCAAGACGGAAGCGAAGGTGCTAGAGCCCCGGGAGCGCAGCCAGGAGCGGTTTGGCGCGGCGCTGCGGCGGGCGCTGCGGCGGGGCCCCCGCTCCCACCTGAGCGCCTCGCCCTCGCTGTCTCGCGCCAGGGAAGAGCCACCAGCGGAGGAGACCGGCGAGCAGGTCGTCCTCGCCGCGGACCGGCGGGCGGCGGCGCGAGCGAGCGCGGTGCCAGGGAGCGCCGCCGCGCGGACCCGTTCACAGGCGGAGTCGAGCCCTCGGCCGCGGGCCCTGCAGTCCTCTCGGCGCGTCACGCGACAAAGTTGTCTCCAGGCTCCCGCGGCGCCGCATCCACGGGCGAGCGGTGGGCAGGTCGGCTGCGGCGCGCTTCCCCGGGCCTCCGCGCCGCCTCGCTCGCTCCTCCGCCCGCCTGCCTGCCTGCGCGGGGCGCGGGGCCCCTCTCGCCCGTGTCTTCCGCCTAGCGCGGCGGCGGCGAGGTCCCCTCGAGCCCCCAAAAGTCCCTGCTCCCGCGGAGCGGTGTCCTCGCTGGCGCTCACACTGGCACAAGCCGCAAGGCCGGCGAGAGCAGGCGGGTGGCGGCCGCGCGCGGAGAGCAGAGCTCGCCGAGGAGGAGTTCTTCGCTTTGCCCTCTCTTTTACACTCCCGGTTTTTTATCCCGAGGGGTAAAAAAGCCGCACAATCTCCATATGTGCGCGCGCGTGGAGATAGACGTCGGCAGAAAGGGGGGGCGGAGGAGTGTCGTCCTGGCTGTGCGGGAGGAGACGCTCCGCGCCTCCCCACTAGGGCTTCCCGGGGGCGGAGGGGGAGGCGGAATTTGTGCAGGTCGGTGCTGCCCGCTCCCCCGCCCACCCCTGCTCGCCTCTGCTTTTTGCTTTCTGTCTTCGCCAGTAGGGGCGAGTCGGTCCTGCGTGTCTCCCACCCACCCACCCCGAAATGCCCAGCCACTTTTGCTGCCTCGAAACTTTCCCACCATGTGAGTGCCTCGACCCTCGCCCAGCTGTGCAGCAGGTCGCACCGACTGGCTCCAGACGCTGAATCCGGGCGCTTGCCCCCGCCGCTGCCCCTCCCCCCCCCACCATACAGGGACTCCTGCCGTCGGGGCAGCTCCCACCCCTCCCGAGTTGCTCTCTTTTGGGCGGGCCTGGGGAGGTGAGGGCGACAGAGAGACCTCAGATGCCTCCCCCGGGTTCTTCTAAGGACTCGCGGAGTGCCCAGGACCGCGGTCGCACTGGGCGAGGCAGATATCCCTCCTTGGGCTGGGGGGCCGGAGAAGCAGTGGCTTCCTGGTCAGGTGCTACCTCTGCAGGATTGTTCGAGGATCCAGTCCTAGGCTCCAAGAACCAGGGCTTGCCGGGCAGGGGGCGACTCCAGCACCTCTGACACCCCTCTTGACAAGACTTGGCTTCAGTCAAAGCCAGATTTCAGTCAGGGCTCATACACTGCCAACTTTGTGGGAGTGTCCTCAGAGTCCTCACTTTCTCTGCCTCTGTTTCTTGTCTATAAGGGGGCCCGATGACACCTATGTCACACTGGCTGGCTAAGGCAAGCTCTTCACAGAACCAGAAAGGGTTCAGACTCCTTTCTCCAGCCGCTAGACAAGAAATGCTGTCAATGGAAATGTGACTCCCCGGGGACCCCAGTCCAGAACCCTGTGCCCCTTCCTGGGTCTGGAGCAGCAGGACCCACAGGTTAACGCCCTGGGTTAGGAACACGACCCATCTCTTTTAGCTAACCCGGTCTCACTCGGCACCAGGCGGGACTTCGAAGGAGAAGCCGAGCGGGAGGCCCTTCTGCGCTCCTGGATACTGAGGGACGACCAGGGCCAGGGGAACCCGTCCTGGGAGAAGCTCTCAGGCCAGGTTTCCTTGTGGAGCTCGGCCAGAACCGTAGCCCAGCCAAGGCCGGCAAGTCTGGAGGCGGAGCGCCCCCTCCCTCCCAATCCGAGGAACCGTCCCAAAGTCCGCCGGGCAAAACTAGGGCGGGTCTGTTTCCTCAACTCTTGGCAGCCCTTCTGCCCTCTTAAGACGTTCTCTTCTCTGCCGCCCCGTCTGGGTTCCACCACCTGCCCTCTGCTGGAGTCCGTGGTCCCTGGGCGGCAGGGGGTGCTCGAAGCCGTGCTGAGCCCACCGTGCTCTCTCTGCAGTCTCACCAGGCACATGCACTCTGGCCTTCTGTGTCACCAAAGTCACCAACCACCTGGCATACTCATATCAGTCTTGGGGACCCACCCTTTTGTGTCTCCCTTAAAGCCCTGTCTGGCCCTCTCCTGCCCTGAATAGTGATTTGCCTGGCTATTACCTCTTCACCCAACTTCACCACAGGGTCCTGGCCTCATAGGTCCTATCTGGTGTCAGACTGGACAGATCCTCAGGGAGGGCTTATTGAAGGAACGATTGGAGGAATGAATGAGAGAAGTCATTAAGCCCATGAAGGGTTTAACACTCTGCACTCCCTGCACAAGCGTGGGCAGCAGCACTCCTAGCCAGCCCTGCGGCAGCCCTCACCTGAGCTGGAGAAAGAGGACAGGTAAGGGCACCCCACCTTGCTGTACAACATGCTGCCCGTTGACCAGGCACCAGGGAGAGGCAAATGCTACCATGTCCATGCTGGTGGGAGGAGGGTCCACATTTTTCTCCCCTGGTGGTGGAGCTGTCAGCCCTGCTGCCAGTCATCTGCTGGGAGGAACTGGGTCAAGCGGTAGTCAGAAACCATCTGCTCGAGAAGCTGGGATTATCCCGCCCTCTGCTGATCCCCCAGCCCACGGGAGCCAAGGGTGTAAATTGAGTTCTTCCAGATCACCTTGTACTTTGGAGGGGAAGTTCCTCATCCCCTCCTGGGAAGTGCAGACCTGTTCCTGTTGCTTCAAGGCCTCATTTAGCTCTGGGCTCAGTCCTTGTGCTGGTGACCTCAGCCTTCAATCTCGGCCAGGGATGTGACTGCACCTGTCAGTTTTGAATACAATAATGCACATCAATGCTGCAGCCAACGCCCTCCACACAGGCTGTGAGACCAGGCCGCCCCCACACAGGATGCTGGCTCCCTGCCGCCATCAAGGAACAGGGCCCAGTGGAGTAGACAGGAAGGAAGTGTGTCGACACTATGGATTTAGGTACACACAAGATGGAGGAGGTGTCCTCCAGAGAGCACAGAGCACTTGCTTTCACACTACTTTTTTTTTTCTAGTCTATTGCTAAGTGTCAATTTGTGGCTGATGAAATTTCCCAAAATGATAAGGCAAATTATAAAATCAAGTCTTGGGATTCATTTGCAAAAAAAAAAAGTGGGGGGGGGGACTGAGAAGTACATCTCGTAGCCACACAGCCCCTGAAGAGTGTGAGGATAAGAACACGGCCCTTGGCCAGAGAAAGGTTCTGTCAGAGCTGGGCTCAGGGACCTGGCATTCATGTCTTCCCACTGGTGGGGCGCTGTCTGCCAAACATCGCCATCCTACATCGTGCTGCTCTAGAACAACTTAGCGTCTGCAAAGAAGGAGCTGCATGCCAGGCACAAACAGCATCCTGCTGCCCAGAGCACAGAAATGTGCACCCCAAGCCTGGGTACAAAGAGGACACAGCAGAGGGGCCTCCAGGGAGCAGGAGATGCTCAGATACCAACCTCGAACCCACAGAACACCTAACACACCTCATGCCTCAAGGTCACAAAGCCAAATCTTGACAGAAAGGGGTGTGTGTGTGGAGGGGTGTTTTACACAGGACAGCTCCATCTTGAGGACCCCAGGAACCATCTGCGTCCCGGGTCTAGCTGTGGTCTCTGGCAGGTGCCTGCAATCTCAAGCCGCCCCTGTGCTCCAGAATTAAGACAGTTCATCCAGGGCTTTCTGGCAATCAGCACAGCGCCTGACTTAGCAAGTGCTTCACTACATCACCCAGGACAGAGGAGGGAACTGAGGGGCCCACGTAGGGTGTGGCCAACCTTTGAAAGGTCAGCCATGGGCCTGGGACTCCAAGACAGACCCTGTATCCAGTGAGCCCTACATCTGGCCACTGTGTGTGTGCTGCTGTCCTCCCCCCAGGAGTAAGCATAGGTACAAGAGGTGTGTCACACCTGTGTGCCCTGTTCTGTTATCTAAACAACTTCCACACAGAATTATTGCATACATCTGCTTATCTGCAGCGTTACTTTCAAACTGAGTTCTTCAGTCTTTACACCCCTAAAATCTATTGCTTATTCTCAACAGTCATACAGAGCTGAGTGTGGTGGTGCACACCTGTAATCACAGCTGCTTGGGAGGCTAAGGCAGAAGGAGCCCAAGTTCAAGGCCGCTCTGGGTACCTCAGCACGACACTGCCTCTTAATAAAAAATAAAAATGAATGGAGGTATGACTTGCCTAACATCCATAAGGTCCTAGGTTCAGTCTCCAGTGAAAGAAAGAGAAAGGAAGGGAGGGAGGGAAAGAAGGGAGGAAGGAAGATACAGATTGCTGGAGCCATATAGATCCAGGGCTGAGACCAGAGAGCAGGAAGGAGCTGCCTTGAGATGTCCCTCCTCTGCCTCACTGGGCAGGACTGAGGGTGAGGCCACTGGAGGCAAGAGTAGCATTTAACATGTTCTGAGCATTCAGAAATGCCTCAACAGCAGGCCCCTAAGGATGGCTGTCCAAGTTGGTATATTTTCTAGAAAAAAAATACAGAGGCGCTAAATACAGCATTTGGTTAGTGGCCCACTTCAAACTGCTAATCACAAACTATTCCTAGCACAGAATTCCTTCCCATTGATTTAATTAACAAGATGAACTAGTTGCTGAGGGTCTAGCGATGCATAAGTCACAGACTCTGGCCCCTATCGTCACTCTCCTGGAAAGACCAAACCCACACAGAGAGGGGCAGATGAAGCAGAGAAGGAAGGCATCTCATCTGCAAGAGGAGTCTGGGGAGGCAGGGTCTGAGAGACGAAGTAATCAAGATCAAGGGTCCACATGAGAGTGGGGTCTAGACAAAGATCTAGGACAAGTCCAGGTAGGTGGGGGGATGGGTATCCTTGACTGCCTGGAGAGAGTGACAAACACTCCTTGCAGAAGTATTTTGGGAGGACATGAGAAACATTGTAGTGACTGGGGACTCACCTCATGGATAGGAGATGGGGCAGGAGGAAAGGAGGATGCCAGAGAGGACAGGGACTGACTGGGCTCCTTGCATCAGGACTCGGGACTAGGTGGCACCTAGGAAGTGGCAAGGTGAGCAGGAAGAATGGCAAATGCCCCATTTCTTTAGTGGGCATGCCTGTAGACAGCTCCCCCACACTCATGCAGGGCTGAGAGCCCAGGCAGCTGGTTATTTTCCAACTAACAAAGAAAAAGTGGAGTATTTCTAAGATCACTTTGCTTTGGGGCTCCAAACTCAACCATGTCTCCTTTGGAAATCCTTGGATGCAAGTAGCGAGCTCCCCTCAAACAGCATTCCTCAGTCTTCAGATGTTCTTGAACTAAAGCACTGATCTTTGAGATCTACTCAGTGCAGAACAAGATGTGACCCGTCTGTCTAATGAGCCTCCAATTTTTTTTTTTTTTTTTTGAGACAGGGTCTCGCTTTGCAGTTCAGGCTGGCCCTGAGCTCACTATGTAGCCCAGGCAAGCCTGGAACTCAGCAATCCTCCTGTCTCTGCCTCCCGAGTGCTGGGATTACAGGCGTGAGCCACCATGCCCGGCACTGTGGTATGTGGTATTGATGGCTGGTGGGCGTGAGTCACCACGCCCAGCATTGTATGTGGTTACCAGGATCGAACTCAGGACCTTGCGCTTGCGAGGCAGGCGCCAGAACCACTGAGCTAAATCTCCGGCCCGAGCCTCCAAAATTTTATAGATAGAAATATACAACCCCCAAGCATTTCTGAGACTCAACACAGGACAGGGCTAACAGAGACATAAAGGAAAGTATGCTCATATACATACAAGACATCTTTTTCACTTTGTGAAGAAAACCAATAAACTCACTAGTCCACTTCCATCTAGGAAAGCTGAGGACCTCCACTCCCAAAGGTTATCCCCACCCCCAGCTGCACATGTGTACTCAGTACCCACAAAGCTGCCACCATGAAGTAACTTAAAGAAAGAACCAACCTTTTGCCAGCTTACATCCATTTCTAAATGGAGGACTTCCTGGTGGAGAACTAATTGAATTTTTGCAGTCCGTGAATGAATCTCAAGTCTTGCCATTGAAGGGAACCCTGCAGGGAGAGCCACTGTGGTTGTGGAAGAAATACACTAGAGTCATTGGCAGCTTATGTTCCCCCAGCCAGCCTCTTGATTGGCTCCTCCAGTTGTGCTCATTTCAAGTCCTCTCCACTTTCAGCCCTGTCCCTGGCTGGGCACTGGACAGAGGCCCTCGTTCCCACTGCTCTCTGCTGCCTTCATGCTTCTTTCCCACCCTCAGGCCTTAGGCCCCAGACCCCCAGAGGCCAGTGCTACTCCTAAAAAGGAGGCCATTTTCACATACCTCGTTGCATCCCAGCACCTTCAACTCTATCAGCACCTTCTCCTCCCCATACATGTTATGAGTTGAAATGTTAGACAAGGAAAGGATATAAAGGAAAGGGTCCAATTCCTGCTTGATGCTTAACTATACTTGTATCTAAGTAGAGGCCCCCACTGCAAAGGGCTCTAGTGATTTAGTTCTGGCCATTGAAGGACACACATGCATTGTACTTGCACTGCTTAAGTTGTAAAAGATTCCCAGTCAGTGGGTATTAGTACCCCAACAGAACTAAGCAGAGTCCAGCACTCTCCCTGCCAGCATGGCCTGACCACCCAGATTTTTCCCATGAAGTCTTGGAGAAGAAGAGGAGAAAGAGGAAGGGAGGAGGAATGGAAGAAGGGAAAGAGGAGTAGGAAGGGCAGGAAGAAGCAACAGACAGAGAACAAGCATCTTTAGGATGAAAAGTAATTGACTTCCAACTTACCTTCCTCATCCTTAGAGCGCCCAATGTGTCTCACACACCTACAACTTCCTATTGTAACAGCTCAGAATAAGGGTCTTAATTAAACCTAAAAAGAACGACCTGCTGGTGTTTTGGATTGAGTCAAGGACACCAGCACTGAACCACTCCTTGGCTGACAGTCATTGTCACTGGTCAAAGAGGGTGTGCGTGCATTGTTACCCAATGCCTCCAGGACATTGTTTTTATCTGTAGATAAGGTAGTCACACTCACCTACCTGAGCTCACCAGCAGCCTTTAATTAAATCTGGTTCTCTCAGATGTGCTCAGATACTGGGGATGACCACCTGTCTCCACTCCTAAGACAAACTGGGGTTCAGGGCCCCTCAGTATGAGCCAGACCTTCCCGCTGCCCCCACCCTTTTTTCTTCTTTCTCTCAAAAACTGCTTTTTTGTTCATAAAACACTTGTCTGAGGGCCCAGTAAGGACAGATCACCATGCTAGACAGTGTCGGAGCATAGCTCTGGCCCACAGTAAGAGTGAGTGGTGGGAGGCTCTGGTTTGCAGAGGGTAGGGGAGAAGGGGCTCAGGAAAGCCTCCTGAGCAGTCACTGAGGGGTGCACACAGGGAGGGGTGTCTGGCCAGGACTTCCACACAGTCGCCTCCTAAAGAGCCAAGGAGGGTCACAGTGACTGCAGGGCCACGTCCCCACCGTCGGCTGCAGTCTAAATCCACTGTGACACAAGAACAGAAAATCTTGGAAGTGACACTCTGTTGTACTGGAATTTCCACAGTACACAGCTTCCTCAAGGTTGGATGACACAGAGACCATAAGCTAAAGTGAGTGACCACTCAGTTAAGGAGCAGGAGGAGAAAGAACAGGAAGGGAAAGAGGTGTTCAGCAAGTGGCAGGGGTGGGACTGCCAGAGCAGGTCGGGATCACAGGACCAAGGGATGTCTGGTGCACCAAGAATTCCCAGAGGAGACAGGAGAGGGCACTGCAGTGGCCATGGAGGGCCAGAGAGGGTGGCTTCTATCTTAACAAGCTAACCTGGGCCAGGAAGGGCATTGGGGGTGAGGCTGATACCTAAGGGTGCGTCTGCCCTTCCCACTCAGGCAGGGAACCCAGAGCCACAGAGAAGGGGAAGAAAAGGAGACAGCTGACCTCCAGCAGACTCAGTAGGGAGGTCAGAGACGGTATCAGGAAAGCATTGCCAGAACTCCTTACACCCAGAGCTAGAAATGGGGTCCAGAATGCAGCCCAGTGGGAGTGGACAGCCACAGGGACACTGGTGGTCAAGAGGATCCCGCAGGCACTGGATCCAAAGGTTCATGTTTGTATTGACGGTGTTGTAGATTAGCTACAGGGGATCTACCTGGGTGGTTTGGGTGTGTTAGTGCTTGTGTGTTGAGGGTGTGTTGGGCTATGTACACTGGGTCTCTTAGTGTCTTAGTCTGTGCTGTGTTTAAGATATGTGTATCAGATGTATTTGTTGTGCTATGTGTTTAGGAGTATGCACTGGGGGTGTATTAGTTGTGTGTTGGGATGGGTTAGTTGTATGTTCTGTGTACTTATGTGCTGGTGATGTCTTGCTGTGTGTATTGAGGTATGTGGATTAGGACCCATGTACGTTGAGGCATCAATCATATATGTGGTATGTTTTGGACTACATGTCTTGGGGTGTGTTGGTGTGCACATATGTGTATAGACATAAAGCCAAGGTGCCAACACAGAGGTCCACAGTGACCAGCCTATGGGTACTTCAGGACAGACACAGAGGCAGAAGTCAGAACTTTGTGGTTGGCTGGATAACTAAGGGAAGGAGGAGAAATATGAAGAATCGGCAGTGTCTGGCATCAGCGTATGGGAGACAGACCCTTCAGTGCCAACCTAACAAGCTCCCTTGGGCTACAAAGCCATGAACCCACCAAAGCACGCTTGCTTCTCCTGAGTGCCACAGACACAAAAGGAGGCAGGCCCCAAGTCCCTGGGGATGCCTTTCCCTGGAGATGGACATACAGAAGGCCTGGCCTGCAGCAGGAGGAGGACAGAGAAAGCAGCCCTCTCCACTGCCTCAGCTTCCCATGGGGCCACAGAAAGGAAGAGCTATGCTCCCTAGGGCCTCGGGGCATCATCTGCAGGACTCAAGGGCAACTCACCTCTGTGCTGTGGGTGAGTGGAGAGCTGGCTCCTGCAGTGGTGCCTGTCCTCACCCTGACCTGGGGAGAGGACATAATGTTCTTGTAAAGACAAACAGTACCCACAGAGGCTGCTGCATGAAGCCAGGGCCGCTGAGCTGAGCTCCTTACCGGTCACAACAGGAGGAACCCTTTGGTAACACATGGGCACCTCATTGTTTTTACCACCTCCCTCCCATCCTGCAGTATTTTCCAGTGACCCTCTGCTTGCCGGGAAGAAGTTCACTTCCAGAACAGGACAGCACAGACACACCGGGCCAGCTCGACTTTGGCTGCTTGCTCAGCCAGCAGTGCCTTCCCCAGCACCTCCTCTACCAGGAAAACACTCTGCTCTCTCCAAACTTGGCTCAAGTATCTCCCCCAACCGCCTCCTTGGCTTCTCCTAGTCAGTTCCTGACTCCATTAAAATAAGACACCTCCTGAGTGGTCCTTCAGTGCCCTCCTGCAGCCTGCATAGAGCCCCACACAGCATGTCCAAATGTCACCATCCAGATGAGCTCAACTCTGTCTTGTTTATGAGATGCTGAGCTATACTGACTTCTGATCTCTGCCACTGTGCTGGGTCCAGCAAGCCATGGTGAGCTACGGTGTCAGCTGAGTATTTGCAAATTCATCAAAGAGATTCCATGATATGTGGCCATACCCAAGACCAAGCTCTTACAAAAGATTCTAATAGTTGTCTTATTCCATTCATTAATTTAACAAATACATGTTGTATGCAAGGCCCTGGAGATATAACAAAACAAAAGAGTCAGAATCTCTGTTCTCATGGAACTTATAATCTAAGGGGTAGAAACGGGCAATATACATTTTTTTAAGTAAATTATTTCAGAGTGAAAAGGAAAAAGAAACATAATGGAAAGTAGACTGGTCAGGAACTACTTCAGTCAGGAAAGGCCTAAGCAGTCAGAAGCTGTGAACAAGGGAGCCGTATAGGACATCATGGAAGAGGAACTCCTCAGTGGGTCAGAGATCCTGAAGGAACAGAAGGAAACCAGTGTGGTCGGAACACAGTGAAGGAGAAAGGTGATAGTTGAAATAGGAGAGTCCGGGGCCAGCTCATATAAACAATGGAAGTTCTACTTCTTAGGATCAGACTTGGCCTCGATCTATGGTTAGCACACGGGAGAGGCTCAGAATGCAGGATCCCAACTGTATATGGGGGTTCTGGATCATTCTAGTCCATGCTCCTTCTACCTAGCATCAAAGTTGCCTTGTAAGTCACAAGAAGTTGCTAAAGTAGCATCCATCGTGTCTCCATTTTAAGCAGAAGGAAGAAGGAAAGCCTAGAATAACAAAATGCTGCACTCAGCTGAAGAGGCTCCCTTCAAAGCCCCCACCCAAAGTGCACATAGACAGCTATCTAGTTACTGTACTGCTCCAAATAAGGCAAGTGTTCAGTCAGAAAGTAAGAAACTGAAAATGAATACTGAGTGGTCACAATGAGTGTGGAAGAGAGCTTGGTTTTTATTCCAAGGGCAATGGGAAAGAATTCAACACTTTTATCAAGTGCTGCCGTGACTTGACTTACCCAGTGAGATCACTTTGGCTGCCGGTGGGGAAGGAGCTGGCCAGGCAGGACTGAAGCAGGAGGTGAGTTGGGCGCTGTTGCAATAATCCAGGTGAGAGATGAGGGGGTTTGGAGGAGAGGTGATGAGAAACAGCTGGATTGGGCCCCGGGTTGGGGGCTGGCACTGCCAGGACTTGCCAGTAGACTGAGTAAGAGGGAAAAAGAAGAAAAGAGAGTTTCCAGGTGACAAGCTGAGTGACCAGGAAGATACAGTGCCACTGATTGGACCAGAGACAGGCCCAAGGGCAGCAGAAGGTCTTCCTGATTTTGAGAGGTTGGCAAGGCTGCTGACTAGGTGATAGATACGGAAATCTGGGATTCAGAGCAAAGGTCAAAAAGAGGTTGGAGCTGCCAGCAGGTAAATAGTACTGAAGGCTGTGAGCAAGATGCATTCACCAGCACAAGGATGTCAAGGATGGAGAGCAAAGGCCCTGGGCACTTTGGCCTGAAGGGAGAGAGGACCAGAGAGGGAGAGAAAAGAGCCAGCGTGTGAAACAGAATGAAGACCAGATCCCAGTGCTGCAGGCTTTTGAGAAAGGTGAGAAAAGAGTTTGCCGCAGATCTGACCATATGGAGGTGGGTGTCCAACCCAGCAAGAGCCAGCCCTGTCCATGGTGTGTGGAGAGGAGGCCTTGGGCACTGGTTGGAGCAGGCAGGCCAGCCAGGGCTCTTCCCAGCTGTGTCCCTGTGGATCAGAGCAGAGAAATGGGCCAGAGCTGGAGGAGACAGAAAGTCATAGTAGGGAGGTCCCCTCTGGCAAGCTCAAGTACCCCAGGTCATCCCAAAGCACAGGGTGGCTTCCTCTGCTCTGCCAGATCCCCAGAGATGGTGAGGCCACATGTGGACCCCACTGTTGGAATACAAGGCTGCTGTCCTTTCCTGGGGGTGGCAGAGTCATGTCAGAACTGAGCACAACTGGATCAAGTCCTGCCTGGCACAAGTCCTATGCCAGAGACAGTTGCCTCACTTTGCCAACCAGTACTATTTGCCGTCAGCGAGTGAAGAACTTGGAGCCACCTTCCTGAAGTGGCCTCTGACTCAGGCCCCCAAGGCAGGGACTGTGCAGGCCTTGACACTGGGAGCAGCTCCTTGTGCCTATGCCCCTCGTTGGGCTGCCTGGCCTCCCACCCTAAGCAGTAGAAAGGAAAGGGGCAAGGCCAGGTGATTGGAATCAACACTTTATCTATGATAAGTGGTTTGTAGAAAATCCTTAACAGATAAGAGCACAGGGTGAAGACTTGGTGGGCAGCGTCTGGTAGAGAAAGAGGGTGTCACTGGTCATGAAATTCATCCTGCTGACGTCTGATGCCACAGGCTGTCCAATAAGACTGGACTCCACATGCCCCAGATAAACAAAAAGGAAAATAGAGAATAACATAAAATCACACATAAAGAAGGTAAATACTCTTTCAGGACACTAATGGCTCTGTAATATTTCGGTGGGGTGTGTGTGTGTGTGTGCGCGCGCGCGCGCATGTGTGTGTGTGTGTGTGTGTGTGTTCCAATGCATTTATTACATGCGTCAGAAGCCAGAGGAGGGAAAGCTGTCAGCTTCTTCTCTCCTTGCATTCTCACCCCAGTAGAGGACTTCATCCCGGCAGCTGCTGGGGGGCGCTGCTGACTGGTTGGAGCAGTTATTCTGCCCTGGTGAGGGTCTTGTGTTGTGAGCAGACAAATTGACATGGGGAAATAGTTCATCTCAGCTCTAGTTTGCCCAAACTCGCATTTAAAAAAAAAAAAAAAGTGGTACTAGAGATTAAACCAGAGCTTTCACGCTGAGCTACATTCTCCATTTTTCTTTTATTTTGAGACAGAATTTCCTTGAGTTGCTAAGTTTTCCAGGCTGGGCTTGAACTTGTGATCCTCCTGTCTCAGCTTCCCAGTGCCCTAGGATAAAGGATGTGCACTGAGCTCAAACCTGCGTTTCTTTGTCGTGACAGGATGTGATGGAGCTCAGCAGGACAGCTGTGTGGGAGACCCTGCTTCTGCTGCACAGAGTCCAGTGACATAGGAGCTGAAGCTGAGTGTAAATCTGTCACCTGCCCATAGACCAGTGGCTCTCAGTCTGGCTGCCCTTGAGAACTACCTGTGACACAGGTGTGATGCTGCACACCTGTGATCCCAGCTACTCAGGAGGCAGAGGCAGGAGGATCAAAAGATTGGGCCCAGCCTGAGCAACTTAGCAAGACTATCTCAAAAACCAAAAGTCTGAAGATATCATGCAGTACTAGGGTGCTCTGGCATCACTCTTCAGTACTTGGGGGGAAAAAAGGAAAGGAAGAAGGAAGGAAGGAAGGAAGGAAGGAAGGAAGGAAGGAAGGAAGGAAGGAAGGAAGGAGGGAGGGAGGGAGGGAGGGAGGGAGGGAGGGAGGGAGGGAAGGAAGGAAGGAAGGA